>JACXSJ010001513.1:0-87029 GCA_014851325.1 Pentalonia nigronervosa
TAGCAAGTTACTTGAATAATTTTTTTTTATACTTTAAAAGTAAGAGTTAAAATAAACAAATGTATTTTCTAATAAGTATGCTTAATAATATTTTGAATTTTACTTTAGTTAAATTTATAGCAAATAAAATATTTCAAATAAAATAATAACGTATATTATTATTATTTATATGTAAATGTTATACTATCTTGTAAAAAAAACTAGACGTGATAGAGACAAACTAATTTCAGATTTGAATTTTGCGCATTAAGATCTATAAGGATCAGGTATTATTATACAAACAACAAAAAGAACAAAATATTTTGCAGGACGGTGTAATGGTAATTCATCCAAAATAGTATATTTTAGCATTTATTCATTATTTAACATGATTGAAATCATTACATATGCAATAGGTGTATCAACATTTAAAGTATTACAACAAATTAATGAAAATAGATTAATTTAAAATAATAATTTGAATAACAATAATAATCGTGAATGTAATTAATACGTGGTATACTTATTATACTATAACATTAAAAACACTATGAGGAGTGAGGGTGTCGGATATAATTATATAAATTAAAATATTTACATAATAAATACAAATATCATATGAGTGTAGCATACTTTTTTTTCATTTTTCAACTCTTGGATAATTTTTAACATACCCTATACAGGTAAGTGAACAGTAACAATAATTATGGTAAAAGAGGGCTCAAAGAAAATAAATATTAAATAATACTAAAATATGATAATAATTTATTCTGTATAACAATATTCTGTTTCGTGAGCTAGTGTGCCAATCCTTTTGTCCACTTTTTAGGGACATGCCAGCCCGTTATTGTGTAATAATTGTAATTGGCTGAACCGAAATCAATTGGCCCTGCAGTTGTTTACTACTATACCTCAGCAAATATGATGTATGGTATGAAATCGGTAAGTATCGGTTGTCAATCGTTATAATTATAAATCTGTTTAAAAAACAGTATTTATTTTGTTATTGTTTTCGTGCATATATATTTAATATATTATTATGTATTAATAATGCTATCGCAGTGTGTTTCGTATACGATATATATGATGAGATCTATCACACAGTTTCGTGTTAGTGTATTTCAACAAAAATAAAATCGTTAAGTAAATAAAAATTGAAAGTTAAATTTCCTGCTGCTGCCGTGGCTGCCGCTATCGTATATAATAATAGACCACAGCCACGGTGGTACACGCGGGTTGTGTGTCAAAACATTATTTATGAGCATTATATTATTACTGCAGGCCGCCACCTGCGCCGTCGCCGGTGGTATATACAGCACTTTGTATTGTTTCGGACCACTTGTCAATATATTGTTCGACGCCAAATAGCGACAATTTTCCTACTCGATTGTCTCGGCTTAATTGGTTTGTTAATGAAACCGCATGTCATTTAAAAACTGTATACAATTTAAATGAAACACGAAACAAAAAATGCTTTAAAACGAACGTAATTTGTATTGCCAAACGGCAAACGTAGATGCGAAAAAAAATATTATGCCATTATAATAACAACTCGTAGTATTTAGTATCATATTTTTGGCAATATCTGCTATATAATAGAATAAAAATGTTTGGGAGAATAAGGAGCTTAGCCTCTTGTGCCCATTGTATAATTACAACCATATGGGTACGATTGGATATTAGCCAATATAGTAATAGCTTATGACACTAGATAATATAGAAAAAGTATAAACCGTTATCGAGTAATCTATAGACAATAGGTTATTTATTAGGTATTAAATGCAGTGTTATTATTTTTTCATATAATATAATAGTTAATAATGGAGTTTTGTGGGTAAAAAGCGTGGGTAAATTGGTGGTTGATGAATAAAAAAATTTGGCTTAATCCTTTCAAAACTTATAATTAAAAAATTTATTTTAATTATAGATACCTATATATTTTATTCAATTTTTTTAAAACATAAAAATTAAAATTTTTTATTTATTCGATATTTTAAAACAATTACCTCAAAATATATGTTAGTTTACCATAATATATTTCGATTACATTACTTTTCGGTCACCACATTTTCGGCCACTAGATTTTAAACCAGATCCTCCTCACCTCGTTTAAGTAAAACTAGATACCAGAGATGTATTTAAAGGTCAGATAACAACCATTTTTTAACCCCCCCCCCTCCTCTAAAAAAGTGTCTCTGACAACTATTTGGTTACATATATTACTTTAATACATCTTTAAGCTTCTTCGTCATAAAATATTTTTTTAATTTAGGAATTTTATAGAAATGGCAGATTTATTTTTTTAAATTTTCCATGACTAATTTACTAGAAACTGCACCATTTAGTTTTATTGTTTTTTCAGACATTTTAATATACTATAATAGAAAAAATTATCAGATTGTATCAATCCAAGTCCAAAACAATAGATACAACAACCAATAGCTATAAACTATAACTAAATGAACTATATATTTTTAAAATTTAAAATAACTTAAGTAATAATTTAGATATTACGATTTTTAAATGATAGTTCAACAGCAGGACTACATTAGTAAGTCTGCTGCTGTGTTAACCATATAATTATATTTTATTAAACATGATAAACAAAAATTAAATTGTATTTTATAAATAAATATATATTAAAAATTTAGAATAATCTTGATTTTTATATTAAAGTAAGATATGATAAACAATGACCATTTCCTTTGATTGACAAATGACAATGGACGATAGTTGTAAGTCATGGACAGTAAGTAGTAACAATGCTGGTACTTTATTGATATTCCTAAATACGTTTTTCTTTTGTTGTATGAGCCAACGTGATTTGGTGAAATACACAACTAAAATTAAAATATAATAAAATAATACTGTCAAATAGACAGTATCATATTTATAACATTAGTCAATGAAGCAAATGAGCTGAGACAGCAGTTTGTAAATAATATTTAAGAACGTGAGCACCGCGGTAAAAGGGCATTGCGGGTTTTCTATCGAGACACTAGTATGTAGAGTTTCATAGAGACCCGTGTTTTATGTGTTTTTTTGTTTTTTAATATAATACGTAGTATTATTACTACGTATTTTTACTAACACGTACTAGTAAAAATACGTTTTCAGTGAAGATTATTATATTATTATTGAATATCCACAACACGTTAGCTTTACTTCGAGTCTGATCTGTAACCGATTGATTTATGGTCTTTGAAGGCGAGGTCTAAAAGGTAAAGTGGTCATACCAACATTTTGAGAACAATTCTGTAACCGGTTGATTCATGGTCGTTTGAGTTCTCAAAATTAGGTAGGAGTGTACCATCGAAAGATAAGTATACGACACTTTGAAAAGTCGCTGCAATTTTAAGTTTATATAGTTAATGAACAAATTATAATTATTATAATATGCATATCAAATTTGATTATTATTATAAAAAAAAATATTATTTTAGATTTTAATCCAGTTTTTTGATAAAATAAACTTTTTAAAGTACCTATTTACAAAAATTTAAATTCCAAGTCCTTATACAGTATAATGTGCAGTATAGTCTTTGTATGTCTATCTTATCCACGTAAACAAGTGTTTTTCGACATAAAAGAAAAGCTCTTAAAACAAATATATCTTTGCTTAAGAATTTAAAAGTTAATCAAAAGCACTTTAAGAATTACATTTTTTGCTTCTGTTAAAGTTAGTTGAATAGTTTTAATTTTTATAATATAATATCAATAAAAAAATTTATCTTTTAATAAAGTTCCCTACCTCATCTTCGTGATTATACGTTGTCATAATGTATTGAATTATTTTAGATTTCGATCGTAGTTTGATTGAAAGAGAATTAATAATTTTTGTGACTTTAAAATGATAATCTTCCAAGTTCAAAATTGTAATGAAAGAAATTGAAATCTCTCTCTCTCTCTCTCTCTCTCTATATATATATATATATATATATATATATATATATATATATATATATAGTAACAAGTAATGAATCGAAATTGGAAACTTAAGTCTATAATATGTATTTATAATTTATAAATGAAATATATTTATGTAACTATAATATTATAACTGTACGTGGTCCAGTTGATAGCTTTCCAAAGTTTAATCTCTTTTTCTCGCATACAGTTTTTATCTCTATAGATATACGTTTATTCCTGTTACAATATAAAGTACTGAATGCGTATATAATTACCAGACCAGATATAGAAATTCTTCATACCAGCAAATCTAGTATAGAATAATTGAATATAAATAAATTAATACAAGCTAATAGTCAGGCAGTTGATGCTCATCAAAGTCAAAAATTAAAATAAAAAAAAGATCGGCAAGTGGGTACCGTTCTGTTGTACAGTATGTGTCGAGTGGATCACTTTCACGAATGTATTAAATTTAAATTCAATGATATAAATCATTGTATACAAAAAACGATTCTGAGCGAAGACGATTTGTCAGCCTACATAACTAAGTGTGTTAAATAATATTGCTATTAAAATAATTCATATTACTATTAATAATATAGTAGGTTGAATTCATTTTGTAGAAAACGTTGCATTAGAAAATTTAATTGAATGATAAACTACAATAATATACTTTAAAAGTTTCAAGAACCCCCAAAAAATAATTTTAAATTATAACAAAATAAGTAACATTGTTATTCTTCATTTAAATATCTAATTTTGTCCAAATTTTAACTTAAAATGTCTATAAAAAATTATTTATTTCATACATTTTTTCATTTTATGGTTATACTATCTATTAAATACTTACGAAAAATCTTGTTTTAAATTTTCAATCTTTAGCTCTAAAAACTGATCATTTTATACATTTTTAATTACAAAATAATTTGCAAACATTCGACATTTTGATGAATTTTGTCAACATTTGAACTTTAAATGCTTATTAAAAAAAATGTGCATTTGTATCTTAAATATTTTTAAAACTGTATTTAGAACAACTTACAAATAACCTTGTTTTGAATTTTCAATCCTTAACTATAAAAATTCACTTAATTGTTGAAACTAATTGTAATACAAAGTTAATTAAAAAAAAAAAAAACTATAAAAATTGAACATTTTATACATTTTTATTATTTTTAATCTGCTACTTTAACAACTTATGAAGAATTTTGTATGAAATTTTCAATAAATTTGACCCAACGAAATTTTTTTTATCGATATTTAAAGTAAAAAAGTTTGAAAAAATCAAACAATTTTAAAATATTTAAAATTTTTTTGGTGTATAGAAAAAGGTAATATAAATATATGATGAAATTTTATAATATCTCAGTAATTCCTTATTATTAAAATCAGAAAATCGTTCCTGGAGAAAAAGGTTGAATGTCCAAAATCGATTTTGCAAAAATTTTGCTTTGTGAAAAAATTCCCATTTTTTCTTAATTTTTTTTTGTTTTTCCCTAGGCATTTATTAAATCAATACCTTCATCAGACCGCTCAGAATCTAAAATAATAATTATCATTAATCAGCTAGAATTCTATAGTCTTTTACTACTTGTAGAATTTCTATATTTTTTTTAAAACTTTATCTATACATTTACCGTATTGATGAGTAATTACGTCGAGTCAAATATGTGATTAAATATGTACGATATCTATATATAATATTGTTTTACTAATTTATAGTTTTAAGTATAATTATTTATTCCATAGATCTTTATATATAACTGTTTTCACAGAATTGTACATATTTTGAAGAAAAAAAAAATGATGAAATAAAAATTGCTGTTAGAAACAAGATTTTAAATATTATATCAAATAATATTTTTTTATTTTTATTTATTCATCAAGAAGATAATGGCCTTCTTTGAACATGTGTTGTTTGTTAGCTCATGAGCTTCACAATTTGAAGTACAAACTCGTTAAATGGTTAATACCATTAAATAATTACAGTACTTTTTATATTCTAAAATATCAATATAAATAGATAAATATTTTTTTTTGTATTACATAGTATGGTTAAATGTTGAAAAATTGTATAGTTAATTAATTTAATAAGAAGTTACCGATAAAAAACTAAAATTATCAGTGTAAATAAATATATTTTTTTTCTTTTTAGTTTTTACACATATTATAATGTAGTAGTATGTAAAAAAATGTGTAGTTAATATTATAATATAAAGCTATAAAACTAAAATTATCGATAATTACTAAAATCATTTTCTAATTAATAGTACAATATGTAATGCAATAATCCTATGTACATTTGTTGTATTTCTAAATTTTTGTTCTTGTATTAATCAATGTGTAAATTCTTTTTAAGGATCTTGGAGAGTTATTATTTAAAATTTCTAATGGTAATATATTGTATATTTTTGGACCAATATAAGTATATATAAGTATGTGAATTGTGTTAATTTTTTGTACATGATTAGTAGGTACTTTGGACTAAATATTATATATTTGTCTAGTATTATATTCATGTTTAGTTTTAAAAATAAGATTATTTTTAGCTAGGTATGTAAACTACTGATGCTTTATTAAATAATTTTTTTTTCTGGTAATACATTCATATCGTTGTATAAATATTTTGTGTAGTATCTTGGTCCGAGTCCTTTTTTAAGATAATTTTTTGTATTTTTTTTTAATGGATCTATAGTTGTTTCATACGTCCCTATATAGTCCCTATATACCATAATTAACTATAGATTCTATTAATGCTTGACACAATTCTCTTATTTTCTTAATTTCTAAGATATCTGTTAGATTTTTAAAAGCATACATTATTTTTCTTAATTTATTTATTAGAAGTTTTATGTTCCATTTAAGATTATGGAACATTTCTATACCTAAATATTTACAGTTATGAATATAATATAGTATTGCGAATATATACCTTTATTACGCATTTTCAAAGTTTATCTATTTTTGCATTTCTTTCTAATATCTGGTTTGATTATAGCTGACGTGTTCCTATACACATGTTTCAATATTGTGTAGCAATACCACTCCCGAATTTAAATTATTGTTTATTTGTTGCGTTTTGTGTATACATTATAAGATAGGTACATTTATATTATAAAATTGATAAATCGGCTTTATTGTTTTCGAACGAAAGCGCGCGTGAGTCAATTTCCACCGGCTGACTTGAAAATAAAGGCAGTATATAGGCGAATAATATTCCCCGAAGTAGAAAACAATATTTTTATCCGGCGGCGCCGGTGTCCGTTTTGACAAGCTTGCCGCTGCACGCCGCCCCGCTCGATCTATACGCGGCGGTGACCGCCGACACCGCCGCCGCCGTAATCGATACTCGCGGAAACGACGCTGCCGCCGACGCCGTTGCGTTCAAGTATAATATTTCGCGCGTAGAATTGAATATACCGTGTTCGCGGTCGTGTTATTATACGGCGATGCGGCGACCACTTAAAATTTGTGTTTATCGTGCATTGTCGGTATTCTATTATATTTAGGTAGGTAGGTAGGCCAGGCAGGCATCAGCTCTGATGTACTGACGGGCGCGCTCACGCCCGTGTGTGTGCGATTTAAAGAGATAGACGGTAAACAAGAAAAACGAACGTTTTTCGAGTACGCTCTCGAAAACGCGCGTTGTTATATTAAGTTTTTGCAATCGCACATTATAACATCATCGGCGCACAAGTACCTCTACCTACACGCCGTGTTATTATGATGTACGTGCAATGTGTGTGTATATATATATATATGTGTATGAGCTATAGTAGGAGCGATCTCACGTCAGCCGCGGCTATGTATGTAGTATGTGTGTGTCACGTATTACGATATTATTATAAATTTATAATATATAAAGCACACACACAATAAACATATATATATATATATGTAGATACACAAACACTCGCGCACTGCAAGTGCCCATTTTGGTTATAAACGGTTGTGTGTATTAAATATGTTGTATACGCATCAAATAATATTATAAAGCTTACGGAAACACTAACAGTAGGCACCTAACAGAATTAGTAATGTAGGTAGGTACTCGTTGTATGTTATCACTTATTGTGTGTGTGTGTGTTTGTGTCACGTATGTACAATGCAATATAATTTGCGATAATAATATTATTGTGACGTGCGTATAATGTATAATATATGCAATTATAATGATTGTGCGGTGTGCGAGAGGACGATAAACACAGCGGTGATCAGAACGCGCATAAGTTATAATATTATCATACACGATTACGAGTATTAAGTACCTGTGTGTAGGCAGGTGTAGTAGGTTTGTGTATAGCGCCAATATATACATGCCTAACTTACATACGTGTGTTGTTGGTACTTATACCGCGTACACGAACTGCCGAAGGATTATAGTATAATATTACTTATTAGTTATTATTATTGTATTATCGTATGCGCACGTCACACGCGAAACTGCGTATATAGAATATACAATATATTGTGTGTGGCACTCGCGTGTGTTGTATATTATAATAACAATATCATAACATTATACGTTATGGTGTTGGGGCCGAACTGCACGTCTCGTTTAGCTACATAAATGCCTACGTAGATTATACAGTCGTGTACAGTGCAAGTTCAACGTATCGACTATTATAAAATATATTATGTTTTAATGTTTTATACATAAGTTGTATTATAGTTGGACGTTAAGCACACTGGCGGAAATCACATAGCCCCCGAAGTATTCCGATTTCCACCTCCCCCCCCTCCACAATCAATATTGAAAAATAATTTTAATAACACGCATGTTGTCCATTGAATAGTACTTGGAATATTTTCCCAGTCAGAAGTGGTGCATATTTTAAACAATAGTTAACAAATTCTTCGTTTCCCTCGAACTGCTGCGTGAATGGTAATCGCTCGTTATTATTTTAAAAACAGTTAATATTATACAAAATTCGTATGAATAAATCCACTTTCAATATCATACGATGTACAATTACACAGCACAGATATTTCTCCTATACCAACAAAAAAAGAAATATATTTTTGTAATATTATCTGATTTGAAATTGTAACAATGCTGTTTTGAGCTAAAATAGATCATTTTTTTTTTTTTTTTATAGGATTAAGTTATTTAAAAATGTTAGCCTCCTAACCACCGCCACCACAACCAATAATTGTACTAGATTTCCGCATATGGCTATAAAGTATAAACCGCTATAATAGTGCAAAATATAATAATAATACGCACATTTAAGTGCTTAACCGACGGTTTAGGGGCGGTGGCGTTATAATCTCTTGCCGAGGCCGTTATTATTTAATATAATAACGAATAGAGAATAGCGAATGTCGGCGGTTTTTTTTACGGTTTTCCCTTAATAAACTTAATGGCAGGGACGCAGGGTGTAAAATCGGCTATCGCAGCGTCGGCCAAGGCGTTACGCGTGCTGGAAAAACCAACGTGGGTCGCGCGGACGAGGAGGATTTATAATATAAGCAAACGACGTGCCGCGTATATATAATAGCATAATACGTAATATGTGTATACGCCATTATATTGTGCAATAGTGATTTATTATCTCGGCGTAATGTTCCACCGTCGCCTCCTCTTCTGTCAACTGTGAATAGGGAGTAGAAACGCCAGCGGTGTCGCGTTCGTTAATGCGTGAGCTGTATTATATGATCATAGAATTCCGGTCACGGGAATAATATAATAACAATACAGCGCGCCATACGCTAAAAATATTATGTATCCCCCCCCCACACACACACACACACACACACACACACACGATTACACTATAGGCACAGACCGTCTATAAATATTAAGGGACAGCTTAAGCACCGATCGACATTTGTAGGGCACAGGCTCATCCAACGTATAAAGCGGTCATTAAAAACTAATATTAGTTGAGGCTATATTCTTTTCAATTTATCAAAAGTATTCTGCTTCAACTATAAAATTAGAAATATAGGTTTAAAAATTAAGAATTGATAGATGGATAATTAACCAATAAGGATAAATAAAATATTAAAGGCAATATGAAAAATCATAAAAATGCGAGTAAGTTTAACTCAAAATATTTAAAAATTTCGGAAAAAGTATATATAGATACTATTCTTTAAGGTTAAAAAATGTATTTTGTATGGCTAATATAATGTAAGTATATCCACATCAAAAACCAAATCGTTAAGAATATCCAAGTTAAAGACCACTTAAAAAAAGTCAACCTATCGAAGTAGTGATATTAACATTGCGGTCAAGTCTACTCTTTCTTTAGTTCATAACTTTACTTCATTCTTACATTTTTGAGCAACAATACTCATTTATTTTTATTGCTTATAACTTGGCCAATTTCTGAATTTGCCTCTTGTACGTTGTTAACAAACTTGGCACAGATACCCAAAGATACTGTCTTCAATTTTTCGGTGTCAAAATGTTTTTGATGAGGCATAAAACATATTTGGTCACATGTAAATATCCATTATTTCTACTTTGATAGGCTGACCTTTTTTAGGAGGGGTTTTGTATTTTTTTCTTTTCTTCCATAATTTTCTCGCTAGGAATCTAGGACCTCAGCAATTTGAGCATGATATTATACATACACACACGCATCACTGCACACGTTCGTATTTGGCCTCGTCCGCGGTTGGGGCGGGTAAGCGCTCGTTTAGCGGCGGTATCGCACCAGGATTACATACATATTATTATATGGCTAGGTATAGCGCCCCTAGTGGCGGTCAAATAATTTTATCGTTAGGGAGTGGATGAGGAATTTTCTCATTCCCGACACATGACATTTTCATCTGAGGAATATTCAAATCATCATCTTACAAACTACAATTGCAATAGCCACTAAAATAAAAATATTTTGCTTATTGTGAAGTATAGTATGAGTATCTACTATTAAAATATTTCCAATTGATATTCAGCATTATTAATAATATTATCTATTCACTAACGATTAACGTAGTCTTATATTGTACAGAAATTAAAAAAAAAAATAAAAAATTTCAAACTTAACACAACTACAAACCTGAAAATCGTTTATCAAATATAACAATAAAAAATAAAAATATATAAGGACAATGTTATAATTGCACAGACTATATTATTACGATGTTCATCTACACTGTTTATAATAATCGCGGACGCCGGCAACGGTAACTCCGAGAACACTAAACGGTGTTATCAGCTGCTGTTGATATAGGGTTGGAACTGCAGTAAATAACATGTTGTGTTATCAGATTGTCGATGAAAATTTATTTAATGACGTGCTTAAAATATTAATCACTTAACAAAAAGGTCGTGGTGGGAGGGGGATGGTCATACCAATACACATTCTTCTCTCGTTAGTTCACTTTCGAGTGTCCCCTAATCGTGGCTCGAGGGTTTTGTGAATTTTCGTAAGAAAGCGCTTTCGCGAAATGCGTACACACGCGGCGGTGGTGGCCATAGAGGGCATTTGCGGTAGTATAGGTCGGGGATAAAAGGGGGATGGAGGAGAGAGACCCGACGCTTGGAAACGGGGCCGGCGCTCGGCGACGTCGAAATTTGGGGAGTGTTCCGGCACGGCAAAGCGTTAGGGGGGTTAATCGATGTCGGAGGGCACACCGCTATGGAAATCCCAACGCGACGGCGCTTTCGCGGAAGCGCGCTGTGTATACACGCGTATTCGACGCTCACGGCCGCGGCAGGCTTTCACGTGACCCGTACGGACGCGCGGACCGGCCGGCAGAGCGCGACGTCTCCGCCGCCACCGTCGGAGCGGCGCTATCGATTTTTCGCGTTCGCCGCCACCGTCGACACACACACACAAGGGTAGTCGCTCGCGACCCCCGGGGAAAACCCCGACAACGGCGGTGGCAGCCAGCCCCGGGCAGTGAATTAAAATTCGTACCACCGCTGCATAGCAGTCGTAGTACAGTCGGTGCGTTGCGTTCCGGGTCGTCTTCGCGCCTGGGCGGTGTCAGCTCGCGGAGGGGGGGGGAAGGAGGCCACGCTGCTTGCCGAAATTTATTGCGTTTTTCGTGTACGATACTATCGTCGTCATTATATGTGGTTAATATGCAAATCCAGCTATTCGGCGTGTATAATGATTAAAATAACAATTACTAATATAAGTAATAGCGGTAATAGTAATAACGACAGTAACGATATTGTCCTGTGTACAATAATAATATCGTTACGATATATATATATATATATATACACTTCGACGATTAGCCTCAGTCGTCTGTAACTCGAGGGCGGTACGGACGCTCAATGTGTGTGTGTGTGTGGATAAGACCGAGTGGTGGCATTAAACGGGACCGGACGAAGTGGCCCGGAATTTAGGGGTAGTATATGGGGTTAGGGGAAGTTTTCTGCCGGGACCGATCGGACGAGCTGCGCGTACCACCCGTCGACGTATTATATAGAATTCTATAATGCACGGCGCGAGGGCAGAAACGGTCCCCGGGACTATGGGGATAATAAAATGTTTTATTGCCACTATCCACACGATGGTGATCGTGATAAAGGGTGGAAGAAATATATGCGCTGGTGTACTAGATTTGCCTATGTGAAACGCCTTCCCATCGTATCCAGACGTACCTAATACCTAATCTATATATAATAATATAGACATATATAATAATTTATGTACTACCATGTATATATGGATATATGTCAAACTGAAAATACAATATTATTATTGATATAATAATTTAACGACAGTAATAGTAATTATTATTATCATCAATGCGAAACGTTTTGTACGAAATTGTCATTGAATTGCGTGGGCCAATGCTGTTATGGATTTTGCATTGTATACACTGTTCACGTTGTTCCCGTTCCTGTGTGTTTATTTGCTTGTGTTTACTGAAAGGCTTACATTGCGTTAGGTTCATCCCGTTCGCATACGATTGTTATGGGAATTTGATAACACATACACATACACACGGCATGGGCCCTGTTCGCCTAATATATAAACAAACATATATTATTATTATTGGAATACACTAAATAGACAAATGATTGCAGAAATTATTTAAACGATTTTGTAATAATTATTCATGCTGGTTATTTATTTGAACTCATCCAAATACCACCACCGCCTGCTGCACACCGTAAACGTTCGTCCTTTGTGTCGATGACAATCTATATCGACACGAATAGGTACTAATTAAATTAAATGAAATATACGCCAACGCATAGTATAATATACCTACATATACTTAACCTATTATATTGATTCATTGTATTATTTGTCATTTATACGCTCCCCTCGAACCTAACCTACAAGTTGATATACGTGCATATTTTATAGTAGTGTTTTTCGCTTACCTACACTTTTGCTATACGACATTAAGCATGCCATATGGATTATTGTTTTCCTTTAATTTAATTACATCCATAGGCGTGGTAAACCTTCATGGCCAGCGAGGCAAAACTTAAATTTATAAACCTAATATAAATCCTTCCAGTCTTCAGACCACAGTCTTAGATTATTCCTAGACGATAATTATTATTAACTTCAATTTTTTTTCTCTTTTCAAAATCCACGAACCACACTCTGCAGCATTAGGTACTATTCCGAATTTAAGTTATAAAAAAATATTGTATTATCAAATAAGAATATGATGGAACACAAATTTGGTTGTTACATTATACAATGGAATGTTATAAAAAAAAACAACACAATATCAATGAACGAAATGCAAAAGTATTAGATTCTGAGTGAAGTGATGATTGTATTGGCTTTACAATGAAGTTTTTTTTAAAAAAAAACACACAATATCAATAAATGAAATGCAACAATATTAGATTCTGAGTAGAGTGATGATTGTATTGGCTTTACAATAAAGTTTTTTTGTGTCTGTCAATACGTCTTGGTGCAGAAAAAATGATTCAATTTTCAACTCTGTGGTTGAACTTTGGTAGAAAATTGAAACTATTTGGTGATTTAAAGGTTAAAAGTAAAAAGTTTCCACGTTTTTTTCTAAAACTATTCACAGAGATGTTTAAAAATTTCTACTTTTATTTGGTTTTTCGATTTATGTTAATAAAATATTTGTTTTTAATAAGTCAAAAATTTTAAAATGCTCTACAAGGTTTCTTATAAGTTATTTTTATAGTAATTAAAAACCGTTAAGATCCCAGTTAGATTTTTTAATTTTAGGGATTGAAGTTAAGTATTTAAATGTAATTCGTCTAGAACACGAATATTTGGAAATTATTTTAAGTTAAAAATGTATTCAATTTTAAATTTTTATAACTGTACAAGGCTTAACAATCTAACAGAAGATTACTCATAAATTGTTCTTACTGTAATTTAAAGATATCGAAAATACATTAGAAACATTTTTATTTAAGATTTGAAAAATTTAATTTTTCATTCAATACTTTTAAGAACAATAATTGAATAACAAAAATTAATGTTCAATATTTTTTGTTTGTAGTTTTGAAGATCAAGCATAAATTTATGCATGGTTTAAAAATTGTTCTTGTAAAATATAGAAATTAAAATGAATTTCTGTATTAAAGATTCAGTCTCAAAGTAAATTTTTATAAAATAGTGTTTCGTAAACAACACATAATAGATATATAGTATTTTTTTATGGTTTAGTTTGCAAATATTAATTAATTGATATCAGTTTTTTATTATTTTTCCATCAAATAGGTAGATGTTAATTTATTTTTTTTTTTTGTTAATACTTAATACTACTTATAGAATTTTGTTTACTTGTAAAATATATTTTCTTCAAAAATTATTATTTTTGATTAAAATTGTAGGTATAGTAATAGTTATTTTAGTTAAGATTTTTATACAATTGCTGGTTATTTTATTTTATTTAAAGTAATATAAACTAGTTATCCAATGTATAAGGTTACCGTTAATCATATTTCAATAATCAGTTATTTGGTGAAATACTCATAGGTATGAATAGTTCCAAAATATATTTCTAGAAGGTAAAAATTCCTGAGATTTAGAATTATATAGTATAAAAGTATTTATACAATTTTCTGTCTGCAATAGCATTACTTATAATACCGTAGCATACAGTACAATTTAATTTGGGATATTTTTCCTTAGGCAGCCATGTTAATTTTTACTTTGATCTATCATATTCTTGTTTAAAATCTACTTCAATTCTTTGACCCCAAATCCCATGGCACCAAATTCCACGACACCTTCTCGTTCTGGGATGTTTAGTTGCACCATTGTGTATGCTTTCAAACGAGTGTATTTGTTTTTATATTTTTACATTACAAGTATACGCCCAGGGTGTAATAAAAATGTTAATAATAATAGAAGCGGTAACAACTGAGTAGATACGTGAAGGGCCATGCTTTGTATATATTATATATTTATATACATTTGTAAGTTTGTAACATTTTATGAATACCTACATTTCGTTTTAGATAACGTTTTGGGTCCCTAATTTTTTTTTAAATGTTTTTTACAGTTTATTTTTTTTTTTTTTGCTTTCTTTGCCATTAAAAGTATAAATTATTAGAATTTTAGATAATAATAAATGGCAATAACATACAGGTACTATACCAAGAAAAAATATTAAAAATGTTATAAATCAAATATAAAAAAATACATATTGTATAATAGAAATAAAAATAAAATATTGTTTAAAAAAATCACATAGGTTTTGGTAAAAATGTGTAAGACATTAGTTTTACAAATTCAAATCGATTAATTATTCCTGCATTTTTTCATTCATTTTGTCATTTATAAATTTTTCTTTCAGTAAAATGCAGTTTCTTTTTTTCATTATTTCTGAGCTTCTCTTTTTAATATATGTCTCGATTTATACATTTTTTAAAACTTCTAAAAGCTGATAAATATTTGCAATGAGCTGTGTAAAACATAGAATTAAAATGCGAATGTTACGACTCGTAGAATTTTGTGGTTCTCATTGTCTATGCATGAAATTCTGACCAAATTCTTGGTGGAAATCTTGATTGTTCATCAATATAATCATCAAAAACATAATCCGCGAATTCTCGAATTCGATCGTCATTCGGTTGGATACTTATTAAATCTTCGGTAAAACAGTCGCCCACCACTTCTGGGCATAGAAATGGTAAGCCAAACATTTTTTTTAGATATTAACTAAATTCAGAGTCACTTTTATATTCATTTGTTAATCCTAAATTTTGAATTTTCCGACACCAACTCTGTCCTAAATGGAATCTACATTCTTTAATATTTGTTTTCGGTTATACTGATAAAATCGAATAATGAATAGCTTCTTCAAAGTCTACATAAATTGTTTGAGGTAAAAATTTCAAATTAAGTTTGTTGCATTCGTTACATAACATCTAAAAAGTTTAAATATATATGTCTTTTTGTTTATTTTGGAGCAGAAAAATAATAAGTGAAATGTAGTGATTATTATGTATTGTATATATTGTAAACATTTGCATAAATATTTTTGGGCAACTTTTAAATGTGCTATCTACGTATAATGTATGTTGTTACATAGAAAATTTAAATTTTCAACTGTACAAAAAATAATTATGTTATAATGATTATCATTAATTAATAAAAAATGTTCTCTGTTGGTTTTTATATTGAATTCATTCAATATTGTGTGAACCTCATCTAAACTCTGTGGAATTATTTTTCTCGCGTAATGAATATTTTTTTTAAATAAGTGTATAATAATAACGTGTTAATGTATTTATACCATTATTTTTTAATTCAGAATGTAATAATTTTGATGGTTTTTCACATATATCGTCTGAACTTTTCTTTTTAATTTATTATTCAATGCCTGCCTATTTATTATTTTTTCAAAATCGCAATTATGATTGTGTGTCAAATTTTGTTTAATAAATTCATTGTTATAATATTTAAAAAATGACTTACATGGTCTTTGAATATATCTCCATCGTTCAAATCATTAATCAGTAGTTTGTGACATTTAAATTTAAATCCTTTTATAACATATACTTTTGTACCTGTTTCACTGAACACAATATTAGTGTCTTCGATAGTGCTAGAACACAGAACACTCACTCGTCTAGTCGTCTCCAGATAACTTGGCACAGCGATAGTGGCACAAATCCAGCGGCGTTATCGCAATTCCAGATATGGGATAGTTTATTGAAGTTTATCAGAAATTATTTGATATTGTTTAATGATATACTATCATTTTATTAGCAATAACTCCTACAAAGTTACCTTTTAATATCTATACAAGAAACGAAGTGATATGTTTCGATTATATTATTTATATCAATATGGCATTATAGCTAATTCTAATGGTATTAAATTAAAGTAGACATCAGACTGTCATATTATGTTTTCTTAAATAATTGAGTACCGACATACTTCATACAGGAAAATACTAAAAAAATAAAGTTAAAATAGCTAATAGCGAGTTATGAGAATTTTTAATATTTTTCGTTTGGATTGTATATTTACTTAAAATACTTTGTTACTTACTTAAAATAATCCCGGACTCAACTAGTGTAGTACCTACGATTAGACTTTAGTACTTGGATCCAAATCGGATGCACCACTAAATAAATATGATGTGACGCATAAGGTTATATGCGGTTAATATGAGAGGTATTATAAAATGAAGAAGATTATAAGATTACATTTTTAAAGTTTTGTCTTAGTACTTATAAATATTATAATTCATATAATATATAATTATTCAATTATAGGATCATAATTCCAAAGTACCATAGTTTCGGAATAAAACGATTGAACTATATTACGAAATATACACAATATATCTACCAAGAGAAAACACGTAATTCAAATTGATAAATTGGAGTATTTAGTTTAGGTTAACAGTTTATTATTATACATAAAAAATGTTTACATTAAATTCGTTGTGGTAATAATCACGTGCCAACTTTTAATACTCCTCGGGGCTAGGATGACTAATGAAAACGCGAAAGATATTTCATCATAGTATGATATTTCATTCATTTCATCCAGCTAAATAAATTTAAATTAATAAAACTATTATTTTATTATATTTTGTTTCATTGTTTTTCTTCTCGTAAATAAGAATGAATTAATTTAAATTAAAAACAAAAGTAATATGTACTTCTTAAACTATAATCAACGTTGATAAGACAATAATTGAATACAAATTCAAATAAAATATACGCTGTAAGACAATAATGTCATTATATTATATTCATAAAATAACTAATATCTACTATATTCAGAAGAGTTATCTACGTAGTAGATATCATAACTTTATTATAATATAGGACATAGGTGTTATACATCACATCAAACATTACACCAGTATAAATTCATAAATAATATAATAATTAATAACACTATAATACGCACAAAAGTGTATTTTGTGAAGATTTACTGATTTAAATTTACGGCTATAAATTTCATTACTACAGCGAATTTTCAATTACAAAATAATCTTCTTGAAACACCTTGACGCATAATATATAATACTATAATAAATCAATGATGCTTAATGTGTTTCATGTAAAAACTGTAAAACTGCAAAAACTGAATCGAAGATGTTTAGATTTTTTTGATTTTTAATTTATATAAATATTTTATAAATATATATATAAGCTAGATAAACATTTAACAAAATAATGTATATAATATTATTTATGATGAATAAACTTTTTTTTTAAACATAAAAAATCATACATATAGTGAAACCTTTGTATAATTTATGCTCAAAGAAGATCTCTTTTGTGTGCTTTCAAGGAAAAAATTCACTTTAAATATTCATTCATCTATATAAAGCCTATAGGTACATTTAACATTCATATGAAAAAACCAAATTCTATACGATGTGAAAGAAAAATCGTTTTCATGAAATATTTATGAAAAAAAAAAATCATTTACTCGAAGTTATGATTTAAAACGATATAAATAACCACGTTAAAAAATGCCATTTTCTTATAAATGGAACACAATATATTAAAACCATTTTTGACATTTAAACTATATTATGTTATTTGACATAGTGTTTTCTTGTTTCTTTATGCAATTAAAAACATAATTTATATTTATTGTTATAAAATATTTATTTATCACGTGTTGCCCGCATTTTCTAGCAACGCCATTTAAATTTTTTTGATTTAAACCAAAATTATATTATATGATAAAGTATTTTATTCATTCTTTGGTAGACTGATTGCGAGATTAAATTTTAATATATATTTCGATTTCAAGTCATGCCTGACAACGATTCGAATGAATTACCTCAATTTTGATAAACATGACGTATAACATCACGAGCAATTCGCTAATCTCTATTTACTCACCATGAGTACGAGGTGTAATACATATTATAAGTAAGCATATAATATTATGAAATCATAGGAGTAAAAACTTAAAAAAAAAACATAAAAATTCAAAACAGCACAATGTCACGACTTACGACTCGCACGTCATCACGTCAGTGACTATATTATGTAGTTTACTCGGCTTAGTGGCGTGTTTGCGTTTTTAATGTGCACAGTGTACCTATTATTATATACATATAAATACACTTAAAATAAACGCTTTCTTTAAACATCAATATAAGATTAATCTCCCGTTAGTGGCTCTAAACACGAACACGCTGTGTTATTATATAATATTTGTATATACCTACCTAACAGTAATGTTTCAAACGATAATATAAATATAATTTTTTTTCGATGATAAACGCGTTTTTAAAGAAGAGACAGGTTTTTTTTATAGGTAGGTAATTGCAAAAAAAAAAAAAAAACGTTAAATTTAATATCGTAATCGGTACAATTCGACGTTTTGTATTTATGAATATAATATACATAAATAATATGTTTGAACTTTGATATATTGCATTTTACTTTCGTGCATAGCAAAAAGAAAATCCAAATGCAAAATAATTATGATACTCCTACACCGATGTACCAATCTACCTGGCATCTGGCACCTGGCACCTATTATTATTATTGTTATTATAATTTATATCGAATTACAATAATTTTAACGAAGTACGACTACAATAATATTTTATTAAAATACCTACAGTATGTCAATTGAATGCTTAATGTGTACATATCTATAATCGAAACGGGGAAAAAGTTTGAGTTCACCCTCATAAAAGATATACATCGTCATTGTAAATTTAGACACAACCGCAATGATTGGTGTCATTCATTTGAAAAGCAATCGCCTACACAATTACGATGAACGCGTATACAACAATATAAAACAAACCAATTTATCAACACTACCTGTGTGTTGTTACCTTTTGAAATATACGTTTTAATATTTAATTGTTTTTTTTTTCAAAAATCGTTTGTTCATTACACTATATATTTACTCGTTATTTTATTATTTCTAAGAATATTATAATATGCTAGTCTTCTAGTTTAGGGGTTTTCGTTTTGAACAAACAACTATTACTGCTCATTATAAACCTAGACGGAAAATCGTCTTTGACGACCTATCGTGATAGGTATAATATTCCAAAATTGCTGGTCGATTAAATAGTTTTTCGTGTTTCTTGTATTTATATTTTACATTTATTACGATTTCCATTAAACAAGTGAACTGTAATAGTATGTAATATGTGGAATGTCTAATTCTAATTTTTTTTTTCATGATAAGTTATCATGTAATAAACATTGAAGCTTTAGTCATAGTTTGCAATTCGTATTTTTTGCTATTCATAAAATATATATTACAATTTAGTATTTAAATAATTCCATACTAATTTACCCTCTTCGAGGGTGTTGCTTAAATAAATAAAAACCAAATCGTATAGGTATAGGCTGACGTTAAAAAAATAATTCACGCTGTTAATTAAATTATAATAATATCGTGATACGAAATTAATTGCATATCGTAGATTACGTCCATGCGTTTTAATTAGACAATTAAAATCCAGCCGTTACAAAATCGTTATAAACATTACGAATACGCAGAGTGCATACCCATGTTGTAACTTGTTACTATAGGAATGCCCGTAGCAGTATTATAATAATTATTTTCCGGGGAATTGAAAATTCCAACTTTTCTCGAGGCGTTATACGATTCAATATGTCTTATTAGTTTACCATCGCGCGTTGCGCCGGGTGGTTGTGCTCTTGTCTGATATAAAATAGTTTAGAACAATATTGTGCGGAAAATTAGTATTTAAAATAGTCAATGAGAAAATATATTGTTTTTATAATAATTTCTGCAGGAATTCTACTACTATTCATAGAGTGTCCAATGTTGTTTATCAATACATTAAATATAGTGACACGATTTTTTATTGGTAAAAGGATTGATAAATATATGATATTCAACTTAAATAATATCTATTTACCTAACTGTGTGTATAATACTAATAATATTAAATCATTACAATACTATATTTTTCATCGAGCATGGCTAATTCTACACTCAGTAAACCTTTTTTTATAACTTTAAAGTGTGATACATAAACTAGCCACGTTATAAATATGATTGTACATTATTTTAAAATGTATAACCGCGCAAATCCACAATGTCTGTATGAGTTCAATACAATCGACTTTGTACTTTTCAGTATATAAAAATATATAGAATCAGATCATTGAATAAATCCGACACATTCCGTATTATTCATGATCATATTTTTAAGTTGCATAATATAATTGGGGGAGTTTAATAAACTATATGACTACTACTAATTAATGATAATTTACTTAAATATTATAAGAGTAAGTAAAAAATATGATTATGTTCTGACAAACAATTGATATGTATAATTCAAAATCTAACACTTGTTATCTTCATACGTGCATTTATATTATGTATATAAATATAACTAGTACACACAGGCTGTAACGCGTTAGTTCAGTTCACAAAATATCGAAGGTTTAATGGAAACATTTCTTGTAATTTTACTTATTTTGTTCACCTAAGCAATTTGCGAAATATACTGTTCAAATTCTGAAAATAACATAACATATATTTTATTATAATAAATGAATGTGTGTGAGTCAGTGAGCGCATGTGTATATAATATACTGAGTATGTGTATGAGTGTATCTGTATATTATTATTTATTATACTAGCATTTTATACATTTTTTTATGTCCATTCGGTGATATTTCGGTTGACATTTCCTGAAAAATGTCATTTATGATACGCACAACTTTTTATATATTGTTTCTCTTGAAAAATAATATTAATCGAAAAAATCAATCAATTTGGATATATTTTTATTTTTTTTTTGCGGTAAGTAATAATTCATCGTTACTTGTTAGATTTGAAACAGTTAGTTCAAATTCTTATCTCTTAGGTATTTTTAAAAATTCTACATTAATATATAGGTTTCTACTAATTCAATTAATTTTTAGAGTTATATTTATATAAATAAATTTATTTCATTAAAAAAATTATAAAACTCTAGTTAGTAATAATTGTAGTAAATAAGTTAGTCAGAGTACCTATAAATACTCATTATATATCATACCATAATATTTAATACAAAAATAATATTATTTATAAATATATTTTATTATTCAATGTTATATAAATGCAAGTGCAAATATAATAACTATAATTATAATAATTATATATACACTAACTAATATATTTGTTTATAGTAATGACTAACGACTAATGACTGTATTGACTAATGACTAATGAGTGACGTATATTAATTTTTAGGGCATTTTTTTTAGATTTTTTAGGGCATTTAAATCCGAGCCCTATTTATAATATATAGGTACAGTAGAAATTCGATTAACCGTCACTCGATTTACCGTCAGTTTCTGTTATCCGTCATCGGTCACCGTCAAAAAAAAGTTTATGTGTAATGCGATAGCGATAAAATCGTTGCGGTACCTAACGCGACGACTATTATACATATAAAAATAGTTTATAATATCAATGCAATAAACGCCATAAATGCGGCGATAACGAATAAATTGAATGGTTATATATTTAATTTAACCAGTGACTGACGAGTAGATCGTGTGTACAACTCTGTAATGGACTGAATAGTGAAATATCATCAACGAAAGAAATAACGGATTGGTTAGAAAGTGATAAACAGGATGGAGAATTTGAAATTTTAAATGATTATCAAATTATTTTTAATGTCACTTACCGTTGACAAAGAAGTTGATGACGACGTCGAAGATTCAGTGCTTGACTTAAAACCATCAACTAGCCACGCAGTAGTAGAAGCAATGTTATCAAAATGCATTGATTGATTTGAGGTACAAGAGGAGGCAAATGCAACGCAGGTCTTACTTCTTCGTAAAATACGAAACATGGCCGCTCAAAAAGCTCATGAATCAAAAAAACAGAATAAGATGACGGTTTATTTTGTTTAAAATTTTTTAGAATGGTATTCTTTATTTATTATTACATATGTATTATATATTATTCTATTATTATTATATTTATTATTTTTGTCTGAAAATTACGTTGTAAAATATATAGGTTTATTGAAAAATTGTTTTGTATTATTGTATTTCTGTTAACCGTCTATTCGATTAACCGTCATTGTCCCGGTTCCGACATTGACGGTTAATCAAGTTTCTACTTGACTTTTTATTATCTTACTTGACGTTTGTACTTACTATTAAAAAAGAGAATATATAGGCAACCGCTCTGCAGTAGAGTAGGTGTCGAGTATACCTCATCATTGGGTAAATCACTGTAATGTATATGTTAATTTTGAACTCAATGACAATTTATTGAATATGAAAAACGATTCTGATTGAAGACGATCCATATAATTTAATATATTTTATGATGTATTTAAATTCCTATTATAATAATTTATTTTACTATATTTGTAATGCAGTAGGCGTTATACATTAAAAAAATAGGCTTTAAATTAATCTAAATATTTTAAAAATATCAGTGGGTGTGTAAAATATTTTAATATACGTAAACGTTTTGAGTCGAATAATATTTTTTGAATTACAACAAAATAACAAAAAATTGTTATTCTTTGTTTAAATATCTAATTTGGTACAAACTTAAAATTAATTTTAAAATAAATTGTGATTATATTTTTTTTTAGATTTTTGATTCAGTATGAAATATTTCTGAAGAATCTTGTATTAATTTTTATATTTTAAGCGAAGCGAGGAAATATTGATTTTATATTGATGTGTATTTTTTTCTTTTTTTATGTCTGTCACCACGTTTAAGAGCAGTAAAAGTGCTCCAATTTTCTTCGTCAGTATATTTTCCGGTAGGAGTGTGAATCTAGATGATACTTTGAGGGGTCAAAAGTAAAAAATCCCCCATGGTTTTCAAACACGTCGGGAAAAACAACAAAAAAATTAAAGGAAAAACTGGAATTTTTACGCAAAGCCAATATTTGACAAAATTGATTTTGTTTTTTGGCGAAACAGAAAAAATTTTAAACGTATATACACGCATTTATTTCAATATAGCTATCACGGCTATACTTATAAACAACTTGGCACAAAAATATCTTAGTTTACCGTCTACATTTTTAGCCACATTACTGTTTAATGGAATTTACACATAGTAAACTCTACTTTACCTCTTTTATATAATATTTTACGCTGAAATATTAATGATATAAATAATTGAAATTATTTTATTGTAAAGTTCTCAATAGTTTTTAAACGCCTCGGGTAAAACAAAAAAAAAAAATTAAGGAAAAACGGGAATTTTTTCGCAAAGCAAAATGTTGACAAAATCGATTTTTATATATAGTGTAACAAAAGAAATGATGACCATAGATACATGAAATTTACACAAAATATTTATTTAACCAATTTTTATAGACAATAACATTTTTAATATATTTTGACTTTTTTTAAGCTATTTATAAGCATAATCAATTTTCGAGTTTTATTTACTTTTTTTTTTTAATATTGATAATATTATCAATAAAAAAATTTTCAGTCAGTTAAAAATCTTGAAAATTGAATACAAGTTTCTTCATAACTTATTGTAAGTATAAATTAAAAAAAAGTTGAGCATTAGTCTCTAATAGTTTTTTATAATTATCTAAAGTTAAAATTTCGACAAAATACGTAAAAATCACGAAAATATGCAGTTTTTTTAATTAGGAAATTCATAAAAATTTTTCTTTTTAAAACTGAGATTTGAACATTCAACACAAGATTTTTTTTAAGTTTTTCAAAATTTCTAAAAAAGAAAAAGTTTATCGGAAAATCAAACTAATGTTTTATAAACGTTTGAAATTAAACATTTGATATTCAACAGTCTTCTCCAGGAACGATTTTCTTATTTTCATAAAAGGAATTACTGAGACATTATAAAATTTCACCAAATGTTTACATTACCATTTTCTGTACACCAAAAATTTTTTAAAATAATTTGACAATTTTTGAGCAAATTGTAGGCCTAAGAAATTTTTGATTTTATCAATTTTTTTTCTTTAAATATTGATAAAAAAAAAAAATTCGTTGAGTCAAATTTATTGAAAATTTCGTACAAAATTCTTCACAAGTTGTTAAAATAATAAATTATTAAATTATTTTTTATTAAATAAAATTTATAATAAATTAATTTATTTAAAATTAAATTAATTTAATAATTAATAATTAATTTTATTTAATTTATTTAATTATTAAATTAAAAATAATAAAAATGAATAGACACGATTTCTTTTCATAATCATTTAAACTTTAAATTTGACCGAAATTAATAATCGAACAGTTACAAATTGTTTTGTAGTTAAAAATGTATAAAATGTTCAATAAAGATTGAAAATTCAAAACAAGGTTTTTTGTAAGTTGTTCTAAATGCAGTTTTAAAAATATTTAAGCACTAATGTACACTTTTTTTTAATTAGCATTTAAAGTTCAAATTTTGACAAAATTCATCAAAATGTCGAATGTTTGCAAATTATTTTGTAATTAAAAATGTATAAAATGATCAGTTTTTATAGCTAAAGATTGAAAATTTAAAACAAGGTTTTTCGTAAGTATTTATTAATGTAATCAAAGAATGAAAAAAAGTATGAAATAAATAATTTTTTGTAGATATTTTACGTTAAAATTTGGACAATGATAGATATTTAAATGAAGAAGAACAATGTTTGTCAAACGATTAATTTTTAGTTTAGATACGGTAATATTTATAAATTAATTATTGTTAGTTAAGAAAAATCTTTTTATTTGTTTTTTTTTTTGTTTTCGTCGTGGTAATTAAAAACTATTTTTAAAAATATGTATAAAAAATGTAATGCATCATTGTAATGAGTTACTAACCTACATATGTAGATACCAAGTTTAGCACTAGGTCTTCACTTTGTTCTGAAAGTATAATTTGAATGTCATTAATTTCCATTATGTGGCGAATAGGAATATAAAATCGACAAGCACAAAGTTGACACGATGACTGTAATGACATTTGCGCCATGACTATAACGCCTAACCGTTATTCTCTTGTATGTATGTTCAATACTTAGACAATAGTGTTACCGTTACTTTAGTTTCTAATAATATGATGAAATCTACAATAACTACTGACAAATCTAACAATAGTAATTATCATTCAATAACAATTATTAAATTTAGCAACGTTGGATAAAAAAAAATTTAAGCTTTCTCATTCGTATTTTATTGCCCAAAAAGAATCAACATAATTTAATCGTTTAGTGAAATTTAAAGTGTCTACAGTTATAAGTTTTTGAGTTGTACCATAAAATCGATTCTATTAAAAACTTGGTTTCTATTTTTTCTTTATTTTTTTTTTTTTGTTTTTCTCATTTTTTAGAAAAATACAAAAAATTTTCAATTCCAACCTGCCAAAAGTACCAATAAGAATATAAGATTCTTTTTGCTATCAAATCCATCCTTTAAATTGAAGATTGAAAATGTTTTTATAATGTAAATCGTGTATATATATGGTATTCATATACAAAAAAAAAACACACACACACACACACACACACATAATTGTAAAATCAATACATTCATCTCGTCGCTCAAAATCTAAAATGTAGAAACTATTCATAAATTTAAATTTGTATTTTTTTTTTTTTTTTGGCCGCAGCCATTTCTGTCTAATAAAGATACTATTTTCTCAACTATCCATTTTTGTCCAATAAAGAATTATGAATAAAAGAAAATATTTTTAAGACATATTACATTGACAGAAGGAAATACCTTTGAATTATTAATAATTAAATTATTGTCATCTTGTATATATATATATATATATATATAATAAATAAAAAAAATATATTTTTAAGTCATAATATACGGTGTGTTAATTAATTTAAGAGTCAATCTATAACGATAAAAGTATAGTAACTTAGCTGGTTAGATTTATTTTTTTAAACTTCTGGTTATTGCTTATAACACGTGTACATAGAATTATGCATTATAAAAATATCAACCTTATTCTGAGTTATTATGTATTTCACAGTATATAATATAATGATTATTAAAATAATAACACACTGTATAAATCAAAAAAAAAAAAATATCTTTAAGTTATTAATAATAAAATTATATTATCTTTTTATAAAGTTATGTTTCATACAAATAAAATAAATAGCTAGATGGGTTAAATAGACTAAAATATCGGCTAAAATATAGATTTGGAGGGAAATGGACATCATTTTAAAAAAATAATGTTTGGAGGAAAATGGAAACTAATTTTTTTTTGTGGAGAAAAATGGACTCGCTCATTTCATTACAATCATGTAGATGTATACGGTATAGATATAGGTAAGCACAATAGGTATAGCTAATTTAGATTACATCTAAATACTTAAGTAGGCACCCAAAATTTTAAACTCATAACTGATTTTACACAATACTGTATAATATACCCAATTAATACTTTAATAAAATTATATGTTTTTAATCTTTAAAGTGAATCCAATTTACCTATAGTTTATTGCATCGTACATACAATATTATTGTTGAATGCTTGTATGTGTTGAATGTATATGCAATATGCATATTATAATATACTCTGTTAACTTAAAGGCAATTTAATAGGAAGTTATTACATTTTAACTTAAAATTGCCAGACGTGTGTGTGCATACGCTATAATGAGGATGTGCACTGAATACAACGAAATTAATTAACTGCCCTATTTTCAACAAACTATATCCAGCAGTATTATTTACAATTAAACAATCTAATATTTTAAACGCATTGCACATTTCACATTTGTATTCATAACTATGCGAATTACGTCACTGTATTATGTATAATTCGTACAGTGTTATAACGTGTATAGATAGACTTAAATTTGTTATCGAAATAAATTACAATGAGTTGTTAGAACCTTTAGGGGTTGTAATAAAAACCATAACTGTAAAAACGATCATCTAACTAATATTTAAAAAGATGCTATAAATATATATTTTTTAAATAGCGGCGATTGGTTTTATATGCTAGTAAAATAAAGTTTATTAGTTTAGAAAAATATTGGAAATTTTATATATATTTTTTTATTTTTGTTATAGCATATAGACAATATAATATTTTTTTATGAAAAACGAATTTATTCTGTTAATGTTTGTAAGGTTTATATCGTAACAATTTTGTAGGAACTAACTAAATTATCGCAATGAATTTAGAATATATAGGTGATTCGGTTGATGAAATGTTTGAGTGGAAATAGATATTGCATTTTTTTATGTGCGCACTTCATATACTCCAGTTATAATACTAAGGGCATTTGTAATACTATAATAGACATAATTATACATTAAAATACATTTATAAAAAAACTTAGACTCAAATTCGAGGGGAAACTTACCACCATATTAATTTTACATCGAGCACACTAAAAAAATAGTAAATGTTCTATTTTTTTTGGATCCATCATGTTACTATTATAGGTAGAAGATATATAGCATGTAGTATACCATTATAAGCATAGATCACAATACATTTTTTAGTTTAACCTTAATCTATAAATTGCTTTACTAAAGGAGCCTTACAATTGTCCAGTGTCTACTACAAAACTGTAATTGCATTGTACGTTTTTTAAATAAAATCAATTGTGACTACGATATTTTAAGTTACCTATTTAATTATATCAGTGTTACCATAACTAACTATTATACTATATTATATACTTAGTATAATAATAAAGTTTTATAGGTATCAAACATATAAAATATTCACATATGATTAATTTTTTATATTTAAGAAATCAATTAAAAAACAAAAAAATTCGTAAAAAAAATATTCTTCATATATAAGTGTTGGTATAAAATCAAGAAGAGTAATGATTGTATACACATTATAGATTTGTTTTTAAAATTTTCAGTAAAATAAGATATTAATACAAAGTGATTTTTTTAAATTTCTACACTCATTATTCAAAATGTTTTAACTTTTTCGAAATATTCTTTTTATGTAATCTGATATTATTTCAAAATAATATTTCTATTGGAAAAATAATATTTTTTACTATTTTGAATAAATTTATACATTTTTTTTTCATATACCTAAGCAGAATATTATTCGAAGTATTTTAATCTAAAACCTAACAAGAAGTTCATTAGTTATAAATATTTAAAGTTTAGATTGGCGGAGTAATGGTCAACATTTTGCTGGGTACTCCTGTACCACTCTACTCCGCTTATCCAAACTTTAAATGCTTATAACTAATGAACTACTTGTTTTCTGAAATTTGAAATATAGATTGAAATACTCGGAATAACATTCTGCTTAGGAATATGAAATAAAAAATTGAATGAGTCATTCAAAAAAATAAAAACTTAAAAAATAATGAGGATAAAAAAATTAATTTTTTTTTATAAATATTTTTTTGAAATGACATACAATTATGTAAAAAAAACGTTAAGTTGAAAATTTTTTATGTAAAGAGTGTACACACTTAAATGGATCACTCTATATACATTTTCAATACGAAAGTTAACATATATATTTAGGTGTGGAGTTAGTATTGTGAAATCAAAATTGGTCTAGGTCGTATACTTCTTTATTTCAATCATTGTACTTATAAAGTCATAAACAAATATGATTTATTTGTAACGAAAAACAAAACTGTAGGAAATGTATAATAAACATTCGGGGATGAATTGATTACGTCACGTCATGAATTGAGGTGGGTTGGAACTATTAAAACTGTTCAGTGCCTCAACAAATTATTATTTTTTTTTTTATTATTGTTATTTATTATTGTCATTGTAAAACGAATAATAATATTATGTGATTGTGGGCATGGCAATAAATTTACAAAAACAAAGGTAGACAATCAAAGCTCCGCTTTCACTTTCAATCCTAATTCTATTGGCTTATGCTAACGATGGATGATCTCCTCCCACTCTATTATCTAAATATATTATATATACATCGAGATTATGGTGACATTAAAATTTTTAATTGTTCATTTTATGGATTTCAGTATACAGAAGTCACGCCTGAAATCGTTATTTTAACATACTATATACAACTTAGTTAAATAAATCCAAAAACTTTTACATTATTATTTTTAGTTAAAAATTAACCTTGAAATATAAATTGTACAATTTAAAAATATGCTGTTACTTTATAATAATTTTATAAATTAGTTGAATATAATTTTGGTTATATTTTCATATTTTTATAATAGTTCTTAATTATGTACAACCAACTTGGTTTGAGAATTACGTTGTCAATTTTTAAATTATGAAAAAAGCATCTGCGTCAATAATTCAGTTTCATCGGTACAATAAACATTGAACATGTACACTAAATATGCGTATCAAGTTAATTACACTCAAATTAAAAGCATGATGTACTTTATTTTAAGAAGTAAAATATTTATAAATATGGATTTTATTAAACTTTTGTTCTAATTTATTATCGATTTAAGGAGTGTTCATCACATATAATTTATAATATAGGTAATAAAATATGAGTTTTAAAGTTTTTAAACTTTCATTTTAGATAGGTATACTTTAATATACATGTATATTTAACCTATAATAGTCCCGTAACAGTGAAAATCAATTTATTAAACATGTAATTGAGGAAGAAGAATTAATGAAATTAAATATTGTAGTTTATGATGAGATTGATGGACTAAATATTTACTGTCTATGTAAACCAAGTATAATGAACACTGTGGTCGTTTAGCTTTCAGAGACTATCATATTTACAAAAAAATTTAACATCGCCATATCGGTCTCTTGTAACTAAAAATACATTTTAAAAAATGGGTCGATGATTTTATATTTTATATTGTTAATATTTTTAAACGGAAATAATAAATATATAATATCAATATAAAACGGAAATTTGATTTTTAGCATGTTGCTTTTTCAAACTGAACTAAAAGACCTACACCACTGGCCATTCGTATTCAGTACATGGATATAAATTATAATCATAAAATATGATATATATTTGTATACGTCGTTTGCATTTAAATAGCACATTTAAAATAACCATATAAATTGAAAAGTCATAATATAAATAGAATGGTAAGTTTATCATAAACATAAATTGATCGATTTTTTTTATGATAGAAAGCTTATTGTTCATTTTTTCAAATTATAATGATTTAATAATGATGAAAAACGTAGATAACGAATCAATATTTCAAACACATCTACGAGTAGTTTATCTTAAATTGGTGGCTTCTGATTAATTAAAATATTGGCGCATCATACATCAAATACACGTACGTCGTTTGCTCGTGATTTTGTACAAAAACATAACGTTATTCAAGGTTGTTTTTTTCCAAATACAGGAAACACGGAGTAAATTGAATCAATCGGAGCAATATAATATATCGACACACACGTTGTTTTTGAACTGTTAACGGAAATGAAACAATGCAACCTATACTACCTATAATAAATAAGTCTCTTAATTAATTTAATAAATTATATAGGTAGTGGACATGGTACCGTATTGCTGTAATTGTGTGTTTTAATTTTTAATCAATATAATGTATAAAGTATCATAAATAACAGACTGATAAGTATTTATAAGTTATAATAATATAGTCAAATACATTCAATTATTTTTATTTTATTTATTTTTTTTTAAATACATATTGAAATGTCGATTTATGAGTATAATTATTATTATACTTTTTACAGAGTAAATCGAATGTTCTTAGCTCTTATATATATATATATATATAATATACGAATATACGAATACAATCAAATTCAACTCGACGATAGGTAACAGTGTAACACACTGCCTAATATTTGATTATTCGAATTTAATACGAATTTTGTTTTCAGATTTATATATTGTAAGACAATTCTAACGTTGATATTATTTCTTAGGTATCTATACATTAGGTATACATTTCATTGTATATATCAGCCGGATGTGACAACTGTATAAAGTTGGTATAGTCACTTCTGAAAAATAAAAAATATAATATATGATATATTATATTGCCTGCTTGGACGGGAGGAATAAAATAGTTTGTTTTAACCATCGTTATTGCATCGGTTCAGTATGTATAATAGCGAGAACAAAAGATAGAAAAAAAAAACGAAATAATAACATTTGTGTCAACACAAAATTTACGCGCATTATTATATGTGCGAGCACATTTTGGTGTAATAGAAACCATATATTAAATAAAAATATATAAACCATATACACACGAATTGTGTCTTATCGTACTTCCGACCCATTTTAAACGGGAACTTGTTCATATACGCGTACGCGCACAATATATTGTTTATGAGCTAACTGAATAATATATTTAATAAAATGTCACGCTCTAGAGTAATATCATTTTGAACTTAATATACATTTTTATAACATTGCAGTGTGCATTTTACCGCAGTACGATGATTACCATTCACCAGCAATCTCGGTTCACCAATAACGAAATCAGCAGATGATTCGGAATAATCAAGGGGGATAAAAGAAACTCATAATAACCAATCGTCGATACGTTTCAAATAATATTTATAAATATCATACTTCATTGATCTTTAATATTTTCATGACATTTTTCGGTATGAAACGACGTATTTTTTTGTCAAACCAAATTTCAATAACTCTTGTTGTGCTCTTATTACTTTTAAAAATTAAATCTAGGTCAGGCCGCACGTGGTAATTTACTGAACAATGCACGTACCGTCTAAATGAAATATATAGGTACATAAAATGTTTTCTGTATACCAGCTATGTATATAGTGATGTTTCCACATATATATATATATATATAAGCTCAATTAATTTAATACAATATACACTGTCGTTGAATTATATATGATTATTTAACTTTTCATATCTCAATTTATTGTGTTATTCAGATATTTAACTTGACTTTGTATATTCCGCGTATAATAAATTAAAATTTCTTACAAAATAGTGTATCGTATCGAATCGTTACAAAATCTAATTAATTTAAGTATAAACTTACGAGATCCGGTTAAATTCTCGCCCACATAAAACAATAATCAATACCTATAACCTACCTACATGCAGTCTGAACTTTGAAAAATTACTATAGTTAAAGTCCACATAAAAAACTAGGAAAAAATATATTTCGATTGAATCTACAAAAAACTCCAAAATTCTATCATTTTTATACTGACAAAATATTCATGTCCCCTCGGATTCTCCTATAATCTATATTATAGGTACCTAATATATATACTAATCCGAATGTAAACAAAGATAAGTTTATTGATTACCAGGTTAGAAAGTTAATACATTTTTTATAGCATATAAGTATAAAACATATAACTTGGGTTTGGGTCGTTGGGGACTTGTAGTGATTGTTTATCCGTATTGGACGTTAAGTTAAACTTATTAGAGTAGTACCTATATAAAAAATATAAATATATAATATATTTTAATGTAGGTACAGAGAATCAGTGATGAGAGATCTGTGAGTTATAAGTTATGAGTTATTATAAGAGTATAGCCATCCCCAAAGTGATTTTTAAGATAGTACTTAAATCTAAGAAAAAATAGTGATAGTGGATTTATCTTATAATTTGATAACAGTAAATTCACCGTATTATTAAAATTAATTAAACTAAACGTACAAAGCTTCTGAATATAAATTTGTCATGTACGCGCTTGTTAGACGAAGACAAAAAATGCAAGTGAGTTGTCACTTTTTTAACAATTAAATATTGTTAAAAAAGAGAATCAATTTAAAATTATAAGTATTTTTTTTTAAACCTTTCTATTTAATAACTATAATATTTATTACAAATTTACTTTCTAAACTTCAGTAATTGAATCATAACTTATGATAAGGCGTGTAGGCCCATATAAATTAAGGTATGCTTCGGCAGGATAGCATAAATATACTACCTATAATTTATAATGTTAATAATATTCTAATGGTATATATTACTTTTGAATATATTAAAATGACCACCTAACTGTATAGTTTTCCCTTACAAATAACGTTATTTTATAGCATATTATTACTATTTATTATTTAGACATTTATTACATGACCACATAACGACCACAGAAAATAAATTCTGTAGTTAAGATGCTGCAGTGAACACAAAATTTGATTTTGAATATTTTTTTGTGTAATTGGAGGATTTTAAGAAAAATAGTATAATCAAATTTAACTAGGTAACAATTTAGTTTATTATTTTATTAAAAAAATGTTTGCAATGTTTCTGCTAATATGTTGTAAGAAGGTTAAATAATCATTGTTCATTTTAGGGAAGATGCCTTCACTCTTAAAAACTTTGTTTTTTTGGGAGGGGACTAAGTTTTATTGAGCGAACCTCACGAGTATCTCTCTACAGATTTTCCTGTATATATATTTAACTTATATATTATTTGATGTAAATAAAGATATTGACTATAATATTCTAATAATTTTAGGTATTAATGTATAATATAATATAATAATAATAAATATATTTTTGGTAGGTAATTAAAAGCAATGTTTTTAGGAAAAAATAATTTTATTTTTATTATGCAATTTACTAATAACGTTGTTAGTAAAGGCTATTATAAAATAAATAGGTATGATACATATAATATGTTTTAGACATTTGGGTATCCTAAAAGTATAAAATAAACATAAATCTTATATGTAAGTATTATAAATATTTTAATTTTGTACAATACATCTTTTTGTATTATTACAACAGTATTGCTTGTATAATTTTATCATTATTGTAATCATTAATAATCATTAATCTAACCATCATTATTTCCTAAAAGTAGTAAAAGCTCAGTAGAATAATGCTATACAATATGAGTATGTTTAATATAAATTTACAGCCCCCATAATAACATACTTATTAAGTCATAAATTATTTATGATATAATAAATTATGTATCAGTGCCTCCTATATATGATATATAAGTATTAATTTGTCATGCATTTCACCTATATATTATCTACAAGCCATTAGGTATTAAAATATTAAAATATCTTTTTGTTAAACCTTATTTATTTTATCTCAGCGTTGAAAATAAAAATATATTTTTATTTTGGTTATTTTATATGATAATAATGATCAAAATTATTACAATTTAGATAAGTAAGTACTAAGTAATAACCATAAAATATAACTTGCGAGACTTAGAACTTAGCATTTATAATTTTTTCTATTTTCAAAATTCATCTATATAAATTATAAATCATAGATTAAAATGTATTATTTATTATATTATATTATTAATATTATGTTTGAAGCAATTTTTAGTACGTCATAACATTATAAAATAGTAGTATAATAATTATTATTAACGATATTAAAAAAAACTTAGTATTATTTTGGTTTTTTATAACTTTCTTGTTTCTTGTATTATTCTTTATTTGACCTAGTAACGTGATCAAATAAAAAATAATTAAGTGGTTAGTATAGTTATTAGGCACTTAGTATAATAAATGCTTTAAATTATAAAACGGGTATAGATACAAGAAACGTCATTGATTAAAATTTAGTTAAAATACATCATTGGAAACTTTGTTATTTTATAATACAAATATTAAGTATTCTTAATATTATTTTATTGTTCTTGTTAAATTTGAATGAAAACAGTCATTAACAATGGATTCCTATTTTTTTTTAACTTTTAATACTTATTTAAAAAAAAAAAATGAAAAAATGTAACCAAAGAAACTTGAAATTATTTCAAATTATATCATTAATCATCATTAAAACTTTTGTTAAATTAAATAATATGTATTGTGATATAATTGATGAATTCAAGGGGCTTAAAATAACTATTATGGCCCATCCCCTTTTTATTGTTGTTATTACAATGCAGTTTCTTTATCAAATATAACAGATTGCCTATCTGAAAACTATTTAATATGAATAAAAATAAGTAATTTATTTCAGTGATAATATTAATCTGAATTATTATCATTGTGGTTTTCATAAAAATTATAATTTAACGACATTCTTAATTTTTTTAATTAAACAATATTACATTTGTGAGTACGACATAAAGAACCAATATTATAATTAATTTTTAATTGACTTGAATTTGCTTTTTAAATAAATTTTTTTGAAGTATGGATTGTAAAAAGTAATTGTAATTATTTTATATTTTTTCATTCGCCTTTTATAAAAAGTGAAATATAATTTAAGTAATAATAAAAATGATCTAACTAAAAAAGTGATAATATTTGATAAAAAAAAAAACAGTTACGTATTTATTTATTTATGTAATGCAGTATTTAAAAATAGTTTCTATTAAAGTTTAATGATTTAAGTCTTTACAAAATAAAAAAAAATTTCAAAATATGGAGCGTATGTTGTTAAAGATAAAATTATTTTTCAGATATTTTATATACATTTTATGAGAATATATTTTTAAAAATTAATTTTTCGTTTTCGATGCATTAAATAATCCTAAATCTTAAAAAATGTGTCTCATAAGTCAAAACTACTATTATGACAATATATTTTAAAGGCCATATAAAATTATTTTATTAAAGATATAATAATAATAGTAATAATATTGTTATAATTTTAAAAGTTTTTACTTTTTATATATGTCAGTATACAATTTTAATTTTATATTTTAAAAAATCCCATTAGTTTTCAAAAGTGTTGAGAAAAACAAAAAAAAAAAAAAATAAAGAAAAAAATAGAATTTATATTCAAGTCAATTTTTGACAATATCGGTTTTGTATTTTGAAGTAACACAAAAAATAATAATATAATACATGCAATTTTTACTGAACACTTATATAAGAATTTTCTATGATATAGAACCATAGAATTTTCAATATATTATGACTTTTTTTAGCTATTTATAGGCATAAAACATTTTTGGATTTTTTTTTATTAATTTTAATTTTTTTTTTTTATTTTTGATAAAATTTATTTGCTCTATCAAAAAACTTGAAAATTTAATATAAAGCTTCTCATAACTTGATGTTAGAGAAAATTAAAAAAAAGTTGAGTGTGAATCTCCAATAGTCTTTTATAAATATCTTAAGTTAGAATTTTGACAAAATCACGAAAATTTACAATTTTTATTTTTTATTTAGAAATTCGTAAAAAAATGTTCCGTTTAAACCTAAGGTTTAAAAATTTAGCACAAGATTCCTTATAAGATTTTCTGGCTTTCACAAAAAAAAAAAAATTATTAGAAAATCAAACAAATTTTTTATGAGCATTTTAAATTAGACGTTTTACTCGTAAACTAACAATTTCTTAGGGAATAATTTTCTTATTTTGTTGTAATTCAAAAATAAATAACCGTAGACACAAATTATTTATAAAATATCGACAATTTTCAAATTATTTTGTAGTTAACAATGTATAATATAATAATTTATACATTTTTATAGCTGAGGATTGACAATTTAAAATAAAGTTTCTTATAAATAGTTAATATTGTAACCAAAAAATTTAAAAAATATATCAACATGGTTGTATTTATAAACATTTTAAATTCAAATTTGGACATAATTATATATTAAAATGGAAATTTCGTTATAATTTAAACATTTTATTCATGAGAACTTGATACGTTAAAGTATGTTTTTCGCAATTCTAAATTGTGAAAAGCCACTAGAACTACCTCCCAAGTGTGTCTTATGTCAAGGTCAGCATGCAGTCAGCTATTGTGAATGTCCCTTCTACAATAGTATTCAATCCAAACATAAGACTTTCTCAACAACTAAATCTAGGACTACTTAAGATTTAAAACAATATACCTCAACCAATCCAATTTTAGAAAATAATTTAAATGAACCCATTAGCAATACCTCTGAACACGAAAGCCCCAATAATAAAAACCATACACGTAAAACCTATTCAAAAGCCACACAATATCTAGCATATTAATAACCAGTCACAAAATTATCAAATTAATTATGATTCTCAAAATGTTTAAACCTCCTCATTCATTAGTGAACTAAAATCAACTATAAAGCCTCTTTATCTCGCTACTTACAACGGTAATTAACAAAATCCTCAGAAAAGATGACTAACAATCATAATAACTCTTTCAAATTTACAATATTATGGATACTATGGAATGCAAATGATGTGTCCCAACATAAAAATGAATTGCAAAATTTACTCCATGAAATAAAATCCACATAACCCTTTTCACAGAAACTCATCTCATTAAAAACCTCAACTTCAAAATTTTTGGTTACTCATTATACAAAACCATACATCCTAACGGTTCTGCTCATCCAGACACTGCAATACTGATTTAGTACAACACCATGAGCTTCCTTACTTCCAAAAACTACATATTCAAGCAACAATTATTTCAGTACATATAAAAAACATACCAATTCAAATTGCCTCTGTTTACTGTTCACTCCGTTACAGAATTGATACTGATGATTTTAACGAGGTTTTCCAGCAGTTAGGCTATTCATTTATCGCAGGTGGTGACTTCAACTCCAAACACTATCTCTGGGGAAGCAGGTCCTCCAACCCTAGAAGATCAGCTCTTCACAGATCCTTATCTCAAAATAATTTATTATTTATCTCCCCACCTAACTCAACATACTGGTCTACTTGTGCAAATAGGTTACCCGAAACACTCGACTTCTTTATTTCCAAAATCCCCAATCATATTAACACCAACATTGAAAAGATTTGTGATCTATCAAGCGATCACTTCCTCATATTATTATCTATAGCTGACGATATAATACTCAACTCCAGACCTTCTTTAATAAATGGGCTTGTGGACTGGGATAAATTCAAAAAATATCTTGACCAAACTATCAATTTAAAAATTTCCATCGAATACTGTTCCGATATTGATAATGCTGTAAAATGTATTGTCCAAACTATCCAAAAATCTGTCACAAAAGCATCATTACCAATTAAGCCTCAACACTATAATCCCCTCGAGTCTTTCTACTGACATCTTATCACCAATAAACATCGTGCTAAAACCAGATGGCAAAGTCTCAAGGTTACCGAGCCACAAAAACAACTTAAATCAGTTAATAAATCTTTTAAAAAATAAACTGCGAATGCACAAATTCGAACAATTCTAATTATATATAAAATCTCTTTACCTGAAAAATTAGTTACTTTGGAAAGCAACCAAAAAAGATTACCAGATATAGAGAAAAAATTCCACCTCTTAAACAGAAAAATGGACTACTAGCAATCACTGATATGGATAAAGCTAACATTTTTGCCTCTCAATTAATAAATTTAGATTTGTTGGTTACAGTATAAACTATTTATAAGAAATCTTGTTTACAATTTTCAATCCTTAGCTATAAAAATGTATTATTTTGTACATTTTTGACAAAAAATTAATTTTCAAATTGTTACAATTTTTATGAATTTTTTTAAAATTTGAACTTATAATACTTATAATAAAAAATCGTGCAATATATTATGCATCTTTAATATATTTGAACTGCTATTATTACAACTTACTATATACAAAAAGTCTAAAAAAAATGTATATGTCTACAAATAGCTCAAAAAATCAATAATTTTAAGAATTTCATTATGTATAAAAAATGATGAAATACACCTTTGGTGAAAATTTCAATTAACTATGGTCTTTTGTTTTTGAATTACAACAAAGTAGAAAATCATTCGATGAGAAATCGAGTGAATATCCAATGTCGTAAAAATATGAGCTTAAAACGCTCATAAAAAGTTATTGTGGATTTACGAAACAACTTTATTTTTAATTACACAATAGTATCAACTTATGAGGATTCTTGTATTAAATTTTCCAGTTTTTTTACACGGCATAAAATTATTTCGACAACAATTAAAAAAAAATCGGAAACATAAATTTATCGATAAAATGACCGTATAGCGATAAAAAAGAAATCTGGCCTTGCACGTGTAATATATTATCACCGCCGTATACTCGCCTAGAGGACACTGTCAGTGGATAAATCTATAATAAACAGTCGAAGAGGAGACAGTCACTATATATATATATATATATACAGTAAGCACCACAAGACCCTGTGTATATAATATTCTAAGGTTTTGCCAACGACCCTTTCCCTCGATCCGCGCTCCATTCTCGACCAACACGCTTCGCGACTATACAAACTACGTATAATATATTATTGTTACCTCGTCGTCGTCTGTGCACACATGGTCCGCCCGAACAATAATCAGACTATACAATATATCATACGTCATATATATATATATATATATATATATTTATACGCAGGCTGGTATTATGTACACGCGCGTATAGTACACACGTATGTTTTTGTTATTTTTACCTCGTCTTGTGTGTGTGTGTGTGTGTGTGTGTGTGTTATACGACTTTGTCCCGCTGCTGAATCACACCGTTTTTTTTTTTTTTTTTTATAGGCGCACGTAATAAAATGTGTTATGCGTTACCTCACACGCTATACACGGGCGTGGAGTGAACCTATCTAAAATAATGCGGCTACCTACGATCTACCTATACGTTCGGTTCGTATTTCCATCGTGTATATTACATAATCGTATATTATATAGAGCCCTGGGGGCTGTGTACGACTTCGAGCGCAATAAACCCTCGAGACTTGCACCCACAAAGCTGATAAGACGAAAACGTGCACGATGCACGTGCATGTATGTATAATATAATCGCATTCTTTATGGTGACGGGAAGCTGTGAGGAAAAAAAATCGTATACGCTGCACAACATCGTCATCATACGTCGTATACATCATAATATATATATATATATATACGTATACATTATATACGTGGGGACACACATTATTATTATATTCCTACAGGAAATGATTCGTTATTATATGTAGGTATATCCCCGCAGTGAGAGCAACGCGGCTTCACGCTTCCACGATTGTGTGTCATCTCGTTTTCTATTTTTTTTTTTTTTTTATTGTTATACATATATTATATTATTTCGTTTGTTGACTTAATTTTTTTATTTTTCTAAACCGTCGCAGTTAGTCATCAGCAGACGGTAATATTATTCAAGGTCAACCCAACCTTAAGATTAGACAACAGAATACAATAAACATTTCGTCATCAATCGCTACCGTATAGACTTTAGACAATTACTGCAGAGTAGTTAGTATACCTATATATTGTTATAAGACACGAGTACCCATATACAGGGTGATTCATCAAGCATTTTCATCTCCATATTTTCCTCTAACAGTGGATTTATTAAAATTCTGATTTTTGGGATTTTTAAATATACTCAAAGATTATTTTTTCAACTACATTTCTTTTACTACTTACTTAAGGAAAGTCCCGTGGCAAAACAGACACTTGTTTTTCAAATGTAAATCCCTTTTTTACTGTAAATTATTAAGAGGACAATTTGAAAATTTTTGCGTACCTAATTCAAAATTTGAACGAATAGTTTCTCTGTTGTTAAAATATTTGTACTACTAAAGATAATAGTCCTTAAAAATGTTTTACAAAAATATAAAACAGATATAATATTGGAACTAGTATTTATTATATTTGGACCATTTTTTAAAACTATCAATGTTCATTGAATAATATTAATCATTAACATTTTCAAACCGCCATAGTCTTATATCTTACAAACCCATTATCTTGGACCTATTATTCTTAGTACACATTGCACAAAGTTAAATAACTCAAAAACTACTCATAAAAATTTTGATTCTGATATGTCAACATTTTCAGAAAAGTGATCCACTAAATAATTTGAATCCCTGACGAAAAGTCCGAGGATAAAAAGTCCATTTTGGAAAAAGTTTGGTTCACTTTTTTAATGTCAGACAAAATGTTCAAAAATACAAAATATTCTATTTACAAAATTAAAATTTGAAAAATGTAATTCATTTTCTTACACAATATTATATTTGATTGATATTCCTTATACAGTTTACAAAAATTATTTAAATGCATTTAGTCAATACAACCATTGTTTACACTACAACAATAATAATAATAAATAATAATTTATTTAAATTGTAATTTTATAGATATAAAAAATAATTATCAAATAAAATATTGAATAAAAAAATGACAATAAAATGTGCTCGGGCTTTTTGTTCAACAGTAAAAAAAAATAAGTCCGGACTATTTGTCTGACTTTTTTCAAAATGGACTTTTTGACCGATTATCAAATAATTTACAATAGAAAAAGTAGGTACACATTAAAAAAAAAATCTTATATTCACAGAACACTACTTAAGTTGTAAAACAATCTCATGTGTGTAAAAATATCGTCTTTAAGTTTATTTAAAAATTCCAAAAATCGGATTTTTAATAACTGCATTATTGAGATAGAAAGAAGGTAAACATGTTTGGTGAATTATTTTATACTTACAGCAAGGAGTTTTAAAAAATGAAAATAGGTGTTTGAAGGGCTGAAAAAGAAATCATTTTTTTTTTTTATAAAACATTATCGCCGATAAAGTAATTAAAGCTGTAACGTAAGATCCCTTAAAAATCAAATCAACGTACGCAAAATAAAAATTGGTTGACCCACCATTCCACTCATTGCTAACACGAGACCATTGTCTAAATTATAATGGAAGCCCCGAAAGCGCTCTGTGTATATATTATATGGCCACAATATAAACATATAAATGTTTTTCATCATCTAAAAATAATGTTTACAATATGCATTGTTTTTGTTTTTTCTTGGGTTTCACAATCGAACTTTTACGTGTTTTGGATTTTAAATCAAAATCCCATTTCCTATCGGACGAAATATTTAACTCACAAAATATTTGCTCTCCCCATCATCGCAGCCATAGATATAGGTACCTTCAGATATAATAATATATAAACGTATTATTGTTATCGATTCTATTACTAGGTAGTTTATAAATATTAAAAGTTCATCGACTTCACTTTAATAATATGTAAATCGAATTAAATTAAACGCTCGTAAAAGTAGATATATAATATAATATATAAAGCAGATCTTTGGAACAGGCGTATTAATGTATTGCACGTGACATTTGTTCGTATTTATATTATAACAATATATTGGTTTTGACAAATAATAGGATTGTTTTGCATCCTGTTTAATTATAAGTGTATAATATAGTCTGACATGATGTTATGAAAGAACATTTGGCAATACATATAGAATACATTTCACGACAAAACGATTTCTACCTCAAAATGTCAGTAATATTTTAACAACAATTGACAGATGACAAGCAAAAATAACTCGTTATTAACATACCTACCTATATATTATTATACTAAACAAATTACTGAGATTTGTCTTAAAAATAAAACTACATTCGTTATTAACATCTCAATTATTTGTTTTCATCGTTTAAAATGTATTGCCTATTTTCAATCTTTTAGTTTTACTCTATAAATAAGAAAATATAACAGAGTGTAAACAAAAAAAAAAAAATATAAAAATTATTATAATATTTTATGTTATGTTACACTAGTCATTAATTTTGAACAATTTGGATCTTAAGAACTGACGTCCTTGAAATACTTTTATATTTTTTAATTTCCTGTAAATTTTTCGCATTCAGCAAGCTCTTTGCATAAAGCATACATTATTGTTATTTTTATATTTTTCAAGGAAAGCCGTTTAAAATTTAAATCACAGTTCACACTTAGAAAGACTCAATTTATGCCAAATGCCATTAATAATAAAATTACTAGTACCTAGATTTTTTAAGACACAAATGTTTTCATCAAAGAGTAAAAATAATATAAATTATGAAAATCAAAATTATTTAATTAGACATCCGTAAACCATTTTTTTTAATTTAAGGAATTTACTCATTAAGTATATTTAACTACCTTTATTACCTTTTAAATAATAATTAAATAAATATCTAGTTAAAATTATAATTAAAAAAAAATTTTAGAATTATTATCTCACCTGTTTAGCCCACTCACGATATGTACATATTACTATTATTTTATTACAGCGTATGTTTGATGTGTACAATATTGTCCAAGTAAATAGGATTGTGTCTACTATCAATCAATTAAAACGCTCACCTATTCCAATTTGGTTTAATAGTAAACTTCAACGATATATTTTTAAGTAGGTACCCATCTATTAATATTTATGAAATATCAAATATAAAATTATAACTGTTGTTTACCATTCCCGTGACTTTGGCCGAGTGCCCACTCTAAATTTACTTGTTACGAAAAAAACTAACAATAATAATAATAATAATAATAAAAGAATGGTAAAAGTATAATACGATAAATCCAGTATTTTTATTAGTGTACAAATAACTAAAACCCTAACCCTCCCCCCTCTTAAATAAGAAAAGTTTCATATTTTGGAATTCGCATAGAATTTCTTCGTATTAGATAATTTACTGTGTAATATTTAAATTATACTACCAGAAATTTGTAATCGTTTAAAAATATTGCTACAGTTTTCAAACTAAAACTACAACTCAATTATACGCACAGTTTTATGTGATATATTTTTTGATTTAATTAATCCAGCTGCTATAACTTATGAAAACAATTTAATTAAGAGGACATCATACACGCACGTATCGCCTTTGTCTTACAAATGTACAACATTAGCAAATTTGTGTTGTTAGTTTTAATAACTAAGTGAATTGACCTATTATCAAACTTAAAGGTAAAAACAATTTCTTTGTTCTTTCGTTGATTTTTTACGATATTTCAATTTCAAACAAGTCATAAGTATGTAAAATTAAAAAAATTAAAGAATGTTCATAATTCGTTTGAAAATAAAATTATTGTAAAGAACCGACCAGAGAACATGGATTATATGTTTAAATTTAAGTTTTGTAAAAGGTCAATTCAATAGTATTAAAGCTTACAACGCAAATATACCATGTTTTCCATTTGAAAGATGAAGACAATATACACACGGATGTAGTGTCTTCTAAAATATTAAAATAATAAATTAATTTTTTCATATTTTTATTCAATAAATATAATTTATAAATTAATTATTACAATAAGTATTTGGGAGCTTGTTTTTTTGTGACGTCGGGTAGCGTGAACACAAGAAGTCATCCACCGATGACACTTTATGGCTTGAGAATATATAATTTTTAATTAATCAGATAATAAAGATAAATTTTGCCCAAGACCATATGTATATTATGAGTGTACTGGAAGAGTGGGACACTTCACCCTGTCACATTACTCACATTGATGCAGGTCGTATGGCAGTGAAGTATACCTACTATCTATTAATTATATATTGATTTTAATGCGACATCTGTCATATTCATAAAACGTTTCTGAGCAAAGCTCACTTGACACACAGATGATTGATATTTTATTGAAAGAAACCAAAGTATAGACGCACTATTGCTTACATTTATTCACATTTTTTGCTCTGTTTTTTTTTCGGGATTTAGAATGTTTGAAAAATAACTTTTCCGAAGAAAATTCTATAAGTTATGTTAGGATATCGTATTTCATAGAGGATTTTGAGGTTTTAAATGTTTCGAAAATTATTATTTTTTTTTTTTTTTAAACATCCTTATTTTAAGACCGATTACTTCTATGCTTCATTCAGTGTCTCTAAATAGTAATCTGTCATTTTGTTTATTCCAAAAACTGTCTAGTTAATTGCTATGTGTACCGTACTTAACTAATAGTTAAGGTTCAGGACTTACACCAATCGCATATTTGTATTAAATGTGGTAGACATAACTGAGTAATAAAGAAGTTTGTTTTAAAGCACAAAGATATCAAATATGAATTTTTAATTATTTTACATATTTTGAAAGTTTTTTTCATATTTTTAGGATTTGGTTACGTATCTATCCATGATTTTTTTCACATTCTTCTATATGATGGATAAATATTAAAAATTAAATAATTTAAATTTCCATTGACTAATTAAAATTATTAGATAGTTGTTTCAGGTCTCAAATATAAAGTTTGGTATTTTGATCACAGCAAAAATAATTATTTTAACACTTTGAATTTATTTATTTTACAACTTTGTTGAGAACACTATGAGGTAACCTGCAGGTTCTAAGAAGAATAAAAACTTTTCATAATCAAATAATTACACTTATCACCTTAATAGGTTATACATTATAATCTACTTATGATGTTTTATTTATTGTTCCTATGAAACGTTTAAAAATTAATTAAAAACGTATTATTTAAAAAAAAAAACTAATGGTTGTGCATATAGTTACCTAAATTTTTTGTTTTCCATATTTAAGTGTTTATTTTAACCTTTTTTTAGCGTTATAATTTACAAGTTCTGAACCTTTGCGCTAATGACAATATTGATACGTCGAGTTATCAAGATATATTATATAAATGCAGTAAGCCAGTAAAAGGTATTTAGTAATTACAAAATGAGTTTATGTATATAAATCACTAAAAGGTTTAACCAGTAGCGAAATTATGCATATATCAGTAATGATAATATAATAATAATCATTAATCATAATCATATTTTAGTAACAACTGTCATTATAATGTTGGTTAACTGTGAAATTGAAATCGTATTAATATAATATATTATTAAAACGTATACATATGACCAACCTATAAATTATATTACATATTTATCGCAGTCAGAGTATACAATGATAATATTTAGTTGTTAGATGAAATGCGCAGCACTACGTACGTGTATAATATTATTAAATTGTTATGCACTTATAAAGGTACCTCTACCTACTACATAATATAGGTGCGCCTAGCATCTCATCTACACAGTTAACCATGAATATTAATATATAGTAATATTGTGTTTCGAATACGACAAATTAAACGTGCAAATTAATTGAGGCTGAAAATTATTAACGTTGTTTACGCGTTCCACTATAGTAAATTAAACATATACATATAATATACAGTAAATACAATACCCGTCCCGGTTAGGCGACGGATTGGTAGGTAATAATAATAATAATAATAATATGACATAAGAGACAAACGAGACAAGAAGAGAAGGAATGATAAACCGCTGCCGTCATCATCGTCGTCGTAGTCGTCTTTATATCATAATATTATTGTCATATAAGACAACGCGGTTTGTTGCGGAGTGCCTGTAACAGTATAATATTTCACGTTTATTCGACGCATATAGTATCTACCTCACTACCTGGCTATCTATTGTGTAGGTATCTGGATAGTTTATAAAAAATGACAATATTCGTAAAAAGTTCCATTGATCAAATACAATATTCAACGAGTATTCAATGGTCGAATATTTTTTTTTTTAGTTTGGTTCGAAATTCCTCGTTTTTGCATCTAACATTTAGATATTTAATAGATCCCCTTATCTTGTAACATTAGGATACTGACATGTCGTGTTACTTTGTGCATTAGTTTTTCGTATGAATTTTGTATACATATTATAGTCGTGTCGTTTAGTACCAATTTAAAATAGCTTTAGTGGATAAGGGATTGACTAACAAATAATGGCGTAGCAAACTATTAGAGAGACACGTTTTTATGACTATATGAGTCGATGCGTTATAGTGTATACTGGATTGGCAATAACTTAATGTATAGAGGCACGTCAATATATCGTCTTATTTACAGTTTAAATAAAATGTATGAAAGTTGCATGGAACGATTTCTAATAAGTACACATAAAAGTCTAAAAAAATTAAACTGCAATGCCAATAATTATGATGGTTATAGAACAAATCAAAACTATATAAATACAATGTAAACTAATAACTAATGGCCTATTAGCCAATGTAACTATAAGACCAATAAAATAAAAAGAAGAAAAAATTAAAAATAATTTTATTTTGTGACTCAATTTATAATGTGTGCAATAAACAAAAAACTTATCATTTTTTCCGAAATTATACATTAACTATTATTAATGAAAACTAAAAAGTGCTTTAGACGAATTATTTTTTGCGTTTTTTTATTTATTACGTGAGAGGAGACTACGTTATACCATCTTTTAAAGAAATGTTTTTGATTAACTTTGTCTTAGATCCTACTCGTATGATACAATATTGTAATGTACGACAGCCGGCAGCGTTGTTGTAGTTGTCAGCTGGCACATCACATCACCCCCCCCCCCATGTTGGCTGTTTTTGTGTGCAATATTTTGAAAATGCAAATGCGCAATAAATAGAAATAAATAATTATACATTCCATGTAAGAACTACATCACGAATTCTCCGAAAAAATAATTTCTGTATTAATATTAATATTTTATAGGTCGGCGATTGGGACTTTTACACATATACTCATTTGGCCATACATGCAGTCTGTTTATAATGTTAAATTTTGTATCTTTTCATAACACATCGTTAAAAAGTTATGTTTTTTGATTGCGTTCCTGTTGTGATGTTATATACCTAATTACCTATGTATGTACAACATATTAATGCTATAACGTAAACAATTTACGAATGATTAAGGTGTAGGTCACGTATATTCTGCTCTGGTGTATGGAAAAAACAGAACAACAACGGTTTTGTAAAAATAAAATAATAAGCACTGTATTATACGATTATCATCATTAGGTATTACCGATAGCGGCGATAAATAACATTCATCCGCGTGCATTTTCAAACATAAATTCGTTAATAAATAACGATATTAGACGGCTTATGACAGCTTTCGTCTCGTTTCGTCGAGGCGATAACTATAAATAAACGCCACGCCCGTGCGAGCTAAATTATTTCCCAGGAGTGTTTTCGTTTCGTTCGCTAACACGGCACCGAAGACGTCCAAACAGTCCAATATAGACAGATACCCGGATGAGCACGCAAATCTTCAGCGTATCTTCTTATATATTAATCTCCAACACGAACCTTTTAATACAAAAAACAACGACCTCCCTTACTAGTTTCTATCCCTGATAAAGCGTGACTGGAATAGCGATTTAATAAACTAGGTACCTACTTAATAAATAAATAATTAAATGAGGTAATGCAAACGGATAACCTCCTCTTTACGCCCACTCACGTCTCTTGAAATATCAATAATTATTATAATATAATCACAATTACTTATAGTACAGATTGATTTATTTTACATTTAAATAAATAAAATGTCTTACCTGCACGCGGTGCTTGAATCTAGGAGGAGGGAGAACATAGTGCTCCGATTTCTTCATTTTTTCGTACCTACCTATCCGTTAATTAACATTTTTTTAGAAATAATCAGTGTTTAGCCTTAGAAGAACCATCCGGTTACCCATCATGGCTACAATCGCTACGATCGATCAATTTTGAAGTGGTTATTTTTTTCGAAAATCGAACTAAGTAATTGTATTTCAATATAAAAGTGTTATGTACATGATGTATAGGTATACAACAAACGCGGTATTTGAGATTATTTCTCCGTGTGTAGGATATAAATATACAATATATCTAAAAAGTTAGGCATTGATATAAGTAAAATATCTCGTGTCATTTCGATGATCTCTCTATCGGCAACCTAACCAATGCCGCAATATTAGTATCGACTTTCTTCTGCAGATTGGGTGCGCGCGCCGTTCGTTGCAGTTCACGGCAAATTGCATTTACGACGATTTTATTACATCGACGGGTATATTATCGATTTCATAATACTCGTGAGTATAATAATTATATTGATCGTGCATAGTGTAAGCACTTTATAATCGAAAAAAAAATAAATAAAATGCAAATACGCATAAATTGAACGCCTAGAATATATATATATATGCATTTCTCGTAAGTATACACGTCGAACGGATAAAATACATCACTTATTACGCGTATACCAGTATACAACTGTATTATTGTATTATGTGTATATACAGTGGTATTATTCGCAGCGTATATTGTGTGTTATTAATTATTATGCATTGTAATGTTCAACAAATATTATAATATTGTACTGGTTGAGTCGATAAACAGTTTGCCGTATAGGTAGCATTTCAATACGTGGCTGCAGTATTGTATAGGTAGGCGCATAGTGCATATACATTATTATACCCTACTACTCGTAATATACCACACGTGTATACGTAGGTACACAATCAATGTCGGATTAAACAAATGTGGGCCCATAATCAGTTAACATTTCGGCGGTCCCGGGAAAATTATTTCCTATTTACGAATTTAGTTTTACTATTCAATAATTAAAATAAGCAGTTTTAATAAGAACCAACTAATTTTAGCGAATAAAACAGTGTTTTATTAAATTATTCCACTAAAACTCTTATTCATTTACAGGAAAAATGAATTGATTAAAAATTATAAACAATAAAAATAAAAATTAACTTCAAGTAAATTGCAATGCTTAGTTTAAAAAAATGTGTGTTTCAAATATTCACGCTGATAAAAGCTTACAGTGCACAACGATAATGTTCGTCACCGCTAAATGATAATATACAATAAATAAATAATTGATAAAGTATTAATAATTCAACAAAATCCAAAAAAATTTTTCCACTTCTTACAATACAGTATAATATTCATATAAACTTTTGTTCCGCTTTAATCCATAAATGAAATATGCATAGTTGAAAAAAAACATGTTTTACAGGGCGCAAAAACGAATGGAACTGTGAAACGGGTGCCTACTTCGCTTAATGGGTAATCCGGCACTGTACATAATAATACGCGTGTACCTATAAATTATAATTTATATAAACCGTGTGTTGATTAAATGATTAGAATTTTGTTGATTCCGTATCATTACGGGCAGGTAAACGCGTAATTATTTTGTACAACAATAAGGAATAATAAAGTCGTGGCACCCAGGAGCATCAATTTTTAAACACCCTTTTCAAGGCCTCACTTAGGGATGATTTCCTCCTGCAGATTTGTTTTTTTTTTAATTTTATTGATTTTATATTAAAATTTCAACATTTCGTCTCCACCAAAAAATATTCTACTTTGTCATTTAATTGTTGTTAAAAATAAACGTGAAAACAAGGCACAAGTGATTTATAGAACAACGAAAAAAACAGAACATAGTTTTATATTATTTGATTACCATCTATTTTTAGCATTTCCCTTTAAATTACAAAGCGTACACAATATGTCATTAAACGAAATTGATTTGATATATGTTTAACAGACGTCATGACATATATCATATTATATTATAATACATACACCTGTGATAACTTGTACAATAAATATAAATTATTACATAATATACTAAAATGATATAATACCAAGTATCTAATATTAGTAATTAGTATGTATAATGTGTGCAAAGAACGAGCCAATGTGATAATATTAGTATAAAAACATATTAGAGAAAAACAATCATAATTCATAATAATTCGTTTTATTTTGAGTTTTATATTGAGCCGGGTACCCCAAGTTTTAAAAAGCTGTGGCACCGTCCCGCGGCAATCACACTCATCTTTAACACGGTCCTGAATTTATAATATTGTATACGGCTGTGTCGCATAATATTGTTTTAATGACATAATATTGCGCGTTATACACAGACGTAGGTTTTCGAATTACAAATTTGCAAATATGCTTCGGATAAAATGTTGACCAGTTCCTTACGTTCATGATTATATTACCCTATTTCCTGTACCATCTATATAATAATTATATATGTATCTCTACACCGAAACGCCCGCTGTTAGAAATTCTTAAGCATTGAGGCGTGGAAAAACTAATTCGTTCATTAGAAAAAGACAGAATACTTTGTAAGAGAGAAAACTGCAGTACTCTGAACACTGTTGATTGTTTTGAAAGAGACATCGACCTCCTGTAAAAACCCTATGGTTGCCCGTCCTCGTTACCAGCGTCGTTACTATACGTCGTATAATAACGTCATTGTAATACTAAGCCGGTCGACACACACATACAATTTTCAACTAAAATTAGTACATATATAAGTTCTATCGAATGATCAGATCAAGTGAAATTCGAACATTACCTGATTGCCCCATTGCAATTCAATAATCCCCTTAACAGAAATATAGAAATACCCAATGAACATTCATTACATAATTAACTACCTCACTATATCTACTTACATGTAATTACTTCCATTCTTATCAATTTCGTAAATGTATGAAAAAAAAAAATGTAATATTAATAAAAACTTAAGTTATTTAATGACAGTTGTCAGATATTTATGTTAGTTGTTACATTCTGCAGTATACCTACATAACTATATTGTTAATTTGTAACTGCGATTCGAATTATCGATATAGAGTGGACCGTGGCGGATAATAATTGAACTTTTCAATTGGAATTGTATTAAAGTCATTTTTCTTTTCTATGTAGGTAGTAGGTACCAACTATATAGGTACTATAATTGTGTCTCCGTATTGCAACTAAAAACTGTCATATCAATACGTTGTTGTGAAATATGGGTAGGTACGTGCAGTGAAAATTATAGATGTGAGGACCGTGTAAGCACACGGTATATTTACAGCAACACAATTATAACGTAAAACTTAACCATTCTATAATAAATTTACCATTTATTTCAAAACAAAATTGGGGGTTTGGTGATAAATGAAAACTAAACCTATAATTTATTGGTGGATTCAAATACTTTAAATTTCACAACCCCTATAAGAATCGTTATATATTGCAGACGTCTGCAGTATAATACTCGTATCTTGTCACTACGATATTATTTTTTATTATCTTTTTCGGACTAGAAAAGCATACTTTTTTCACATTCATGATTAAATAAAAATTATAAAAGTAAAGTTAACTGACTAATCATTATTATTTTAATAGATACTTTATTCATTATTGTTTTATTGTTTTTATTTTTTTACTAGTTATAAAAAGTTACAGATTTAACACCTATAAAATCTTCACCTATTTTTTTTTTTTGTTCACTAGTATTTTAATGCTTATACTACTTAAATACAAATTAATATTTTTTGATAATTTTAAAAATTATTGACTTAAATTTGAATACTAATCAGTAATTAATCTTTTAATTAAGTACCCAGTGTTTGTTATATTATATTATATTATACTATTATAGTTACATAGTTATTAAACATAGTGCGTAGTAAAATAAATATTAATGTACTTTTAAGTTCATTTACATTTTATCAGTTACCTAATTAAAAATTAGCTATAAAATATATTGATTAAATTAATAGTTATTACTTATGATAATTAGCGAAATAAACATGTATATTAGTTATAGATTCAACAACTTAAATAATAATGTATTATTATTTTGTATCACCGTGAAATATTACCAAGTAGGTAGTACTATTACATAGGTACTATAATAGTCCTTATAAATGTTATCCTTAATAGATCACGACAGTCTAATTTTTTATATGTTTTACATACGTACAATAAAGTTAAAAACTCTTATTAAATTTAGAAATAAAAATATTATATTATGCGTAATGCTAAAAGTTTTGTTTTTTTTTTATTTTTAAGAAAGTGTATAATAATTATAAACACATAACTAAAAAAATAAAAAATTAAAAAATAGGTAATTATTATTTTTTAAAAATCAAAATATTAATAAAAATGTTTGGCAAAACACTCATAATATTATTCTTTATAATTGATATAATAGGTAATGATACTTAAATTTTAATAGTGTAATCACGAGTGAAACGTGAAGAGAGGTTTTTAGTGTTTTTACTGTATTCTACGAGTGTAAGACGGAGAAAAATGTTTACGGCACCCTTGGCTCATTTAATATTTATAGTTACCTAGTAATATTGTTATTTTATTATCATATAATTTGCTAAATATTATTCAACATATTTTTGGTTCTTTTTTCAGAAATATAATACACTGAATTACGAGTTGACTTTAATTCTAATTGAATATAACGCGTTGTACCAGCAACGTTGAAATAGCAACTTATTTGCTATTCACATATAGGTAGCTACCAGAGTTGTATTTATGAAATCCTCACTTAAAAGGATTTAATTCTCGTTATGGTTGGAAAAATAGACTAAGTAGTTAAAAACCAATTATATAAATACTAAACCAAATTGAAAATCCTTTCTGTTTAGTTTACAAAACCCGTTGCTTTCAGATTTTAAAATGTTTTTGATCATTTACTGTTACTTTAAATTCGTGTATGTGTGTGTGTGTGTGCGTGTGTGCATAGTGCCTACTGGACATTATTATGTATGAAAACTAAACAAATTCAACTAGAATTGAAGTATAATATATTCGTATTAAATCAAAACTTAAAATGTAACTTCTTAAGCTAAAGAAACTTATTATTATTATTATTAACATATTATTTTGATGTTAATTAAAAACTATTCGTAATTGACATTCCAAAGAAAAATTATTTTGCTCATTGAAAAAAAATAAAAAATTTTTTACTCTTGTGTAAATAATACGTAACTTCTGCACAACTCAAGGATCAGTAACACTTTGCCATCCATTATAAATATTACATCGGATATTCTGAAAGTTTCGATTTTTATAGTGAAGTTAAAATAAAAAGGATTCCATTTTAAAGTGCCGCTGAAATAAACAATAGAGAACAGATATTCGAGAACCTTTTTAAAAATTCTCAAAAGCCCTCGAAAATCTGAATAAAAAATAAAAACTTATTTTAAAATATCAAATTCTTAAGCTGTTTAAAAACGACGAGTTCGTTATTTAAAAAAATGAAATTTATCAGATGTAAAAACACTTGTCGAATGAAATTAAAATATATTTTTAGAAATATTTCAAATGCGTAAAATTGTTTATATAATTAGCCGAAGTGTATATCATAATACAGTGTTGGTGAAACTTTCAAGAAAATATTTCTCATTACAGGGGCTATTAAATTTAAATAATTTAATTAATTTATCTGCTGTTTAGAAATTCTAACATTTTTTCTGTACGTACCAAAGAAATTACATAAAAATGCATAATATATTATATACACCAATCACTCACGCGACAATGTTTTGATTATCAAAGAAATTATAGTTCAACATTTTCTAAATAGTTAACATTATGAATAATGGATATGAATACGTGGTGAATATGTTGATAAAATCAAGTTTTAGTGTTAATAAACTATTTTACTACCGTACAATTTATTTTTATCGAATCTAGAGTAAACAAAAAACCTTTACCGTTTACGTTTAAATCGTACAAAGTTCTTAAAAACAAATGTCCTCCCATAATTATAGTTCCGTCACAGTGAATATTATTCATGTTATTGATCTTAACAATTAACTGTAGATATAGACTTACAGTGCAAATACCATTGTGATTAATTATTATAACTTAAAGTAATTAAATTTAAGCGTATTGATGGATCTTGTATAGTTTATTAACATACCAGGGAACTATATAGTAAATAATTACTAAACAATAAGCAATAAATGCATTATTAAGTTCAAAGTTATATAATGTATTAAAGTAATGATAAGATGTTAGTTTGTTATTTTAACGTATTTATGAAATATTTCAGATTCTTCTTTCTGTTGGAAAATATTTTTAAATGTGTTTTGATAAGTTCAATAATATTACTACTATGAATGTTAATCAATTTTGAAATGGATTTTTGTTACTCTCGTAAAATAGTTTTTTAAAGAACAAATATAATACTAGTACCTATATAATACCTCTAAGCCGGGTAATACATTGATCTAATCATATAATGGCTTTCAAAAAGTAATACTCGTTCGTTATTATTTGACACAGTTATCCGTTTGATGCAGTTACCAGTTACTCTCAAATGAACCATGAAAATTTATCGAGCTCGTTATTATTGGGGGATACCAATCTATGCTATAAATTTAAGCGTGTTCTTTCCCCTTTGATTTCCGGGAAAAAATCGCAGGAAAACAAGGCCAGGTCTCGCTATGAAAGAAGATCGATAGTTTCCTTTGGTGTTGCTAGAAACTTTGTTCAATGTCCTTTAAAAAAAGAAAAAAGGTAGGTACTTTTTATAAGATTTAACACGGTTTGTAGTTGTGGTTTTACTCTCAAATAGTTCAACGATGTGATGTACATATTTTTATATACCAACCTATGACTTTATACCTACGTAAAAAAACAACTGGAAATACACAGCATATTAAAATAAACATCAAATAGCATACATATTATTTACACAAATAGTACATCTCTGAAATTTATTTTTTCAACCATAACGGTTTCAGAATCCACATGATTCGATGATTCATCTATGATGTATAAATAAAATAACCGTAAATAATAATCAACACCTCTATTACCCATCATAATGGATTATAATAGGTACTTAAAAAAGTATTTCTCTCAAGAGTTTGAATTTCTTAACATTTATTAAAAACCCTTCTAAAAATTTTAAAAAAATTCATAATACTACATAACTTTATAACTTTAAAATTATTAAGTATACCTATTTATTAAGCCACAATTCATTTGTGTAAAAAATTAATATTGGCAATGTGGTATAATAATATTAATCTATAGTAGCAGCAGTCAGTTATCAATTATCATTCGTTACTGTCTAAAAAAAAAATAATAAAATCTATGTAATGCCACAAGGAGCACCAATGAAATATTTAATTTGTATGCATACACACATTTCTTTGTAAATATTGTTATGGTAAAATGGTTCATCTGTCTATGTTTATTATGGTACATATCACTTTATGTAAGTTAAGTTCTTATTTTAAATTATAGTATTATTTATTACAGATAATATTCTAATAACTATTATATAAAATAAACTATAATTTATATTTTTGTTATAAAAATATAAAATATACTATTACTATATATACTATATATAACTTTAAAATACTATATATTATATAGTGTTTTAAAGTTATATCATGTCTGAGAGGAGCAAAGAAAACGGTTTTAGAAGACGTTATCGTTTTATGATATATCAAACTAAAGTCAAACCCCCAAACGGCTCAAATCAAACTTGATGGTATGTTTTGTATAGATAAGAACACGTGGTTAGAATAGCTCGCAAGTAAATATTTGCTAAACTAAGATTCATTAAGTTTGTTGGACAATAACAGAAATCCCAATTTCATCTCGTTCCTTTTCTTAACAGTTATTAGAGGTAGATTGAGGAGGTTGATTGTTTAAAGCTTAAATACCTGTCAATCGCCATGCATATATTGGTTAATGAAACAAATGTTCAACGTTTGGAATTTTATATCTACGTACAATTTATTCAATACGTAAAATATGATTTATGGTTATACACTAATTCCGTATATTTTAAAAATTTTTTAATATAAAAACCAATTATCAATTTTTAATCATCGATTGGTGGAAACTATACAGTAGAGATCTAAATAAAAATGATGACACAAAATATTTTTCTGAAATATTATTAGAGTAATGTTTAGTAGGTAGTTACTATAATCATTTAAAGTTTACAAAGCGTGAGCTGTATAGTGGTAAAAATTGATTTTGCATAAATATTATTTGTTTACGGATTATTTTAAAAAATACTGAGAATGTTTTATATATACTAACCACTTAGTACCACAAGGTCCAATTTTCTACTAAAATACACTTTTAAAGTTTAAGGTTGAAGCTCCAAAAAATGATGATAGGCACAAACAATTTAAAAAAAACACATCATAATTATATAGCCTATACATTCACAAATCATAACTCCGCTCAAAATCTAAAATTAGATGTAACGCAAAAAGAGATTAAAGTAAAAAAAAAAAAAAAAATTAATAAAATATATTATTTGATTAGCCAAATCGTTATTATAATATTGTACATAACATATTCTAACATTATTTTCAATTTTAAAGAATTGTTTTATTTATAAAATAAAACTATATTTTCGTAATGATGCGTACAAAATTATTTTTATGATTAGCATAATATTTTATTTAATACAATCAATTTAATTTCAAAATATACACTGTATCAATATTCACATTATCCTTTTTTGACGTAGAACATATTGTATTATACTTGCAACGTAGTATTATTATTTTTATTAAAAAGTAATAGAAAGGTTAATTTAACTACAAAATGTATAATATTTTATTTTTTATGTGATTCTTTTAGCGACAAATTTTTTTATACAAAGCTTTAAACAAAATATGTATAGATATATATCTGTATTCTCTACAAAAACATTAAAAGTTAAAACCAAGTGAAATAGGAGAGTAATATGATGGGATTTTATCCCTCTAATTTTTTTTCCATTGATATATTTCATGGCCCTACTTAATTTGTTTTGAGAATTATGGCGTCCACTTCAAAAATAAATCATTTAATATGATCCACATAAATTCTAACTACGTTTAGCCAGTATACATTCAAAAAAAATAATTACTATTTTTTTTACGAACATTATATATTATATATTATAGTATTATATATATATATATATTAATAAAATGTTAAAATCTGAGACATTTATGTATGCGTAGAGTTAATTTTTTTATATTTGAAAAAAGTTTTATAATTTGTCCTACTGTCAGTTTATTTTGTCCACTCTAATCAGTGGTAAAACTGGATAATAATATAATACTGTTTATATCATTGTATATACCAATATGATGCGTGTATACAATGTAATTTTCTTCTTCCGATCTTTAGAAATATTTAACTTTATACCTAATAAATGTTTAACACCCACGCTCGGTGAGAATTAAAAATAATATTAAGGATACACATTAATTATAATGAGATAATTATTTACAAAAGATTTTCGAATACACAGATAATCATAATATTGTAATATAAATATACCTATGTGGTCGAGATGCTTTTGGGTTCTTGTAAAGCGCTAACGCTACAGCTACTCTCTCAAAAAAAGTAGTTTACTATCGCTATCGTTACTTTTTTTTAAATGTGGTCCGCTATTAATTCTTAAGCTATTATTTAAATTTAGCGCGTTATTTTTTCGCTACATTTTTTTTTTCATTTAATTTTTTTCTTATTGAAAATTGGTAGTTTGTAATTTTCACTAATTTTGTATTTGATGACTGGACGGTATTAACTACGCGAGTTAATCGTGGGTTGAACCCGAAAAAAGTCACTAATACATTCATCATTATCATAAAATAAATATACTATTTTTATTATCAATGAATAGGTTGTAAGTATCAACAAAATAATGACAATTTTCGCTAACAGTAAATTTCTAGTGCGCTATAGTATTTTGCTACATTGGGTGTATTGTAGCAACGCTTCGATAATCACTACAAATAAAGTAGCGATTTTCTGTAGCGTCGCTACAATCTGTGCGTTACTTCCGACTTCTGCCTATAATATACGTGCATGTATAAGATTGTACCTACCTACTATAATATAAAGTATATCAATTCATTTTTAAAGGTTTACAAACACAAATATATGTATGCCAATAAATGCGTTTACAATTTTTTTTTATTATTAAAACATTTATGGTTTCACATTTGCAAGCGTGGTTTATTACAATATTGATCAAGACCCCGGGATCAAGAGGCCCTCATTCGGTTTCCATACTACTCATCAAGTCAGTCGTACTATTCCTAAATATATACGGGCCCATTACGCTGCACAATAAAATATGTATCGACGGCCAAATATAAGCGAACATTGTGCAACTTGACATTTCAAACGATAAAATGCAAACATATCCTTGTCAAATTATGACGCATATTATATAATAATAATAATATAATTTTAACTTTTTAGGTGTCCGAATAAACTCATGGATCGCGGCACGGTGTTGTACTAACAACTTGTTATACTTTATATACGGATGTACATACTATGACGGCGGTGGCGACGAAGTGAGGCCGCATAAACGTTTTGGGTCATTTTTGGGGAGGAGGGTGGTAGCGATGGGCCGAAGTCAGGCGTGTGGTTGAGGATAGGATGCGTAGGGCGCCCGGACTGTGCGACGTTTCTTTTCACTTGGCCTATTTGCAAACCACCATCACCACTGCCATTGTCTATGGCTCGTAACGGTCGGATTGTGTATATATTTTATTGTATAATATAATAGAGGTGACGGCGACAGTGGCAGACACAGAGCAGAAGCAGCAGCAGCTTCCGCCTCTCCGCACTATACGCACCAGTGCCTTGTTCTTAAAACTCTCCTCGCGCGAGCATCCATTCGGCATGTTGTAGTGCACAAGTATACATATAAATATATATATAAACGAGGAGCAAAGACCACCGCCGCCGTATATACGAGAAACCGAGAAATAGAGAGTGCATGTGCGACAACGGGGGTGGCAAGCGGGTGTTAGCGTGAGAAGGTTTGAAGAATGACTGTGGTAGGCGGGAGCAGAGGGTGCGTAAAACCTGAGGGAGAGAGACAGAGAGAAATACGCGCGCGCGTGGTAAAGCTTCACCACCGCGGTCTTCCACGTCCATCGCGGGCGGGAGGTAGCGGCGAATGGGTCGCAAAGACGGTCGCGCTGTCGGGCGCGGCACGGGTCGAGAAGGGTTCGTAAAAACGGGGACGACGGCGAAACGAGATCGATACTGCCCCAGTCCCGGGGACGCGGTCCAAAAGCTCCACCGCCGCCGCACGATCGCACACACACTCACACTAGCAACTCCATATAGAGCTCTGCCCGGTTCGCCGACGCTTTTTGGCCTCGTTACGTGCCGCGAATGAGAGGCGTTTCGCATATACATATTATATATGTATTATATTATATACACGCAAAACGTATATAGTGCTTTTTTCCCTCAACCCCTCGCCACCATAACGCTCTACTTACCCGTCCACGCTTTAGAACCCATACACTATTATATAGTCGTCCCCGGACCACCAACCCCCTAGTCACCCCTAGTAGCCACATATATATACACACACACACACACACGCGCGCGCGCGCGCATACCCCAGCTACCTACCCATTATACACGACACCATCCCCGTGACATCGGCACGCAAGCGGCAAGTTACGCGCGCGGTATATATGTCGCGTGTGTATGGCAGACAGAGCGGAGTGTAACGAGAGGCACATAACGCTCACCCCCACCGATGCACCGCTCACGAAAGCGCGCGCGCACGCTTGCACTCACACACACATATATACGTACGCCTATGTGTATAACATGTGTGTGTATATATATATATATATTTCCAATCAAAAACACGCCAATGGCTTCGGTGGTGGACGAAGATGATTCTCTACTTCTCTCTTTCACACCCTCTCTGTCTCTCTATCTCTATCTCTATCTATTTCTCTCTCCCGTTATCACGTGTTCATCATAACATACAGCTCGTACACTATATAGAGGGGGCGTGGTTTGCCTAATTTTATTTTTTTCTCGGGATAATTTGTATTGGCTCTCTATCAATATGTCGTACATAAATCTCGTATATTATGTGCCACCCGCAAGTATACGTATCATCGTGTCCACGTGGCGTTTTCAAAAAGTGTGCACCACTTCTCCTTGTCAAGTGGTGTTTTTCAAGCACATCCCTGATCATACCGCCGTCATAATAATATTATTATTTCCACTATTATAATGTATAAACCTATATTCACACACACGCACTACAGTATTCCCTGTATACAGAATGTGTTTTATGATAAATAAATCTATATAAAATATGTATAATATAATATAATATAATATATTTTATACTCGTATAATATACGAGTATAAAATGACATTTTATTTTATATTCGTAACGATATATTATGAAGATGGACGGTTTACGTTATTCTATGATCCTGTCGTGTTTACAACTACTGTTTGTCACAGTTTGGTCTTATGCACTTTCAATCGGTATTCATCAATATCGTCGTATATGGTACTTGGAGGTTGGTCGAGAGATTTTTAGGATTTATATTTGACCGAATGGACTTGCGCTGTTATTTCATTCCTTCATATCCATCATCACGCACACTTCCCGCATACCGCCGTCCACCGTTCTGACAAATTAAAGTTTCCGTTTTATACGATATTGTTATACAGCTGTCGAGTTTTATTGCTCGTATAAGTCATAAGCTGTTGCTTTAGAAAAAAATATTTATTATTATGTATCATACGGGTATGAAATATAAACTATTTTCGTTTCGTTTCAAACCAATTTTATTCATAATTTAACAGTTCAAACGTCACACGCATACCTTTCATCATACCTACATTTTAAATAAAACGTATTTTGTTTCAAAATGCTTTAACTAAAAATATGACACTACAACGCGTACTTTTAAACATTGAAACATACACATTGCTCATATTAGTATTTTAAATTAATTCAAACTAAAAACTTTTACAATAATTAAAGCTATACAATATATTGTAAAAATAACAATTTTTAATGAGTATATACATAATATTTTATGTATTACATATATAAATATGCTTATAATTATTTAATGTGACTTAATTTTATTATTATCATAACTAACTGAGTATTTTTAATTTATTATGCATATAAATAAATATTTTTATTAAAACCCATTAAATATCCATACGAGAATATAGATACTATAGAGTAAAAACTAACTAGTATATTGTTATAGATGTTAACTATTAAATTGCATTAATTATTACAAAAAATTGTATTTACGAATTGTACCTGTTATTTTATGTTTATATTATAAACTTTAATGTTTAAATGTTTATTGTTTTACATCATGCATCATGCATCATTGTAAAATAATTAGACTATTAACAAAATATTAAATAGATGTAACGGAGTCGAGGAACCCTAAACTTGTAAGGTATAGATAATTCGGAAATATATATTTGGTACCTAAAATAAAAACAAATGTATAATTTTAATATAAAATATAATAATAAAAAATATTATATAATAGAATGCTGACATTTTGTATAAATCTAATCAGGTCGTACGGTATTATATTTGAGCAACTTATGCAATATACAACTTAAACATTTCCAAATTCAAAACAATATGTTTAATGTTCATTGACCATGTTTTAGTATTCATAAGCTTTAAATTTTTGTTTAAAGTTATAATCAAAAAAATAAATGAATCTTAGTCACGATATAGGCTTGCTAGTTTACTATAATATATTCTGCAATAGCGATGTATACCAACAAATTAAATAACACCTGTTAGTTGAGAAAAAATGTAGGTAATTGTTTTTTTTCCAAGCATAAAACTCTTATAATATTGAAATAATAAAAATACTGTTTTCTTTATTTATTTAAAAGGAAGATATTTTAAAAGATTTATGACGAAATTAAAATACTTGAACAATACATTAATACATAGGTACTATATATATATATATATAATATATATAATTTATTAACTGTAGTAAAGAACATTTTTCATAAGAAAGTTTATTCTCAAAATTGCAAACAAAAGTACAAACACATCCGGTAATACTAAAATATTTTAAACAAATTTAGCGAGGGAATTATACTGATGTTCATGATATTTTAAAGTCTCTTTGCTAACCAAATAAAAAATTGCTCAGTCGTCTATTGTTTACACAGAATTTTAATACATTTTTTAGGTAAAAATGAGTGTTTTGATTGTTGCAAAACTAAATGTACATATGTTTTTGTGTTTCGTTAAGCCTGTTATTCGTTTTTTTTTTTTACTAGTATTACCTAAATCATTACATTTTTTAACAAAATAACTTAGAACATTTTATAAAACAAAATAAATTTTAAACATATATACATGTATTTATATCAATATAGCTATCACTGCTACACTCAAACAACTTGGCACAAATAATATCTTGATTTACCTTCTACATTTTTAGCTACATTACTGTTTAATGGAATTTACACATATTAAACTCTAATTTACCCACTTCTTATAAAAAAATTTTAAAAATGTAAATTATAGACTTTATTTTGTTATAAATTTTAGTTAAATATATATTTTTAGATTCTGAGCGAAACGACGAATATATTGATTTTACAATGATGTGTATTTATTTTTTTAAATTTTTTTTTGTCTGTCGTTACATTTTAAGACAGTAAAAGTGCTCTACTTTTCTTCATCTGCATCTTATCTAATAGGAAAGTTAATCTAGTTGGCACTATGGGCGGGGAGAGGTCAAAAGTAAAAAATTTCTCAATAACATATAAACGCCTCGGGTAAAACAAAAAAAAAAAATTAAGGAAAAACAGGAATTTTTTTGCAAAGCAAAATGTTGACAAAATCGATTTTTATATTTAGTGTAACAAAAGAAATGATGACTGTAGATACATGAAATTTACCCAAAATATTTATTTAACCAATTTTTATAGACAATAAAATTTTTAATATATTTTGACTTTTTTTGAGCTATTTATAAGCATAATCATTTTTCGAGTTTTATTTACTTTTTTTTTTTAATATTATCAATAAAAAAATTTTCAGTCAGTTAAAAATCTTGAAAATTTAATACAAGATTCTTCACAACTTATTGTAAGTAAAAATTAAAAAAAAGTTGAGCGTTAGTCTCCAATAGTTTTTTATAATTATCTAAAGTTAAAATTTCGACAAAATACGTAAAAATCACGAAAATATGCAGTTTTTTGAATTAGGAAATTCATAAATATTTTTCTTTTTAAAACTGAGATTTGAAAATTCAATATAAGGTTTTTTGTAATTTGTTCTAAATGCAGTTTTAAATATATTTAAGATACAAATGCACACTTTTTTAATAAGCATTTAAAGTTCAAATTTTGACAAAATTCATCAAAATGTCGAATGTTTGCAAGTTATTTTGTAGTTCAAAATGTATAAAATGATCAATTTTTATAGCTAAAGTTTGAAAATTTAAAACAAGGTTTTTCGTAAGTATTTAATAGTGTAACCAAAAAATGAGAAAAAAGTATGAAATAAATAATTTTTTGTAGACATTTTAAGTTAAAATTTGGATAAAATTAGATATTTAAATGAAGAGTAACAATGTTACTTATTTTGTTATAATTTAAAAATATTTTTTAAGGTTCATGAAAATTTTTAAGCATATTATTGTATTTTATACACTCAATTAAATTTTCTAATTTAATGTTTTCTGTAAAAATAATTCAACCTACGTGTTTTAATGGTAAAATTAATTATTTTATTAGGAATAATATCATAAAACACACTTATTTATGTAGGCTGACAAACCATCTGCGCTCAAAATCGTTTTTCGTATACAATGATTTTATATCATTGAATTCAAATTTAACAAATTCATAACATTGACCTTACACGACACCCACTGTACAGCATAGTGGTACCCACTTGCCAACCTTTTTTTTTTTTTTATTTAACATAACTTTCGGTAACAATGGTCATTGGGATATAAATTTTTATATTATATATTTATATTGCATTTGATTCAGTAAATTGGTGGCAATGATGAATTTTATAGCAGTGGAGATGGAGTTTAGGTCCTCATTGAATGGTTAGTGTTTCCAGAAGTTTAAAATTTTTTTTTCCTAAGTATATGTTAGTAAATTCAGTTAAAATATGTTTGATGTTGATACGAATGATGCAAAAGGTGCATATATATAGTGTCTTCTTTTGCCATTTTGTGGTTGTGTTATATTTTTGTATAACTAATTGTAAGTCTAGTCATGATAACTTCATATGTTACATATTTATTATATATCTACTTATTGGTCTATTTTAAATATTGAAGCATTGTACTTATATTAATTGAGTCTAAAAATATACAATTTATTATAATAAATAATAATTTACGACATAAATTTATGTCATAAACTATAGTGTCTTTTTATTTTTTGAAACAACATTTAGAAGACTTTATATTTAAAACAATTAGTTTCAACAAGTATTTATATTTATCAAAGTTTATTGTGTTACTATTAAAATGGGTCGTTATTAGTTTATTACATTGGACATTTTTTGTAGTTGTACTAAACACATTTTGGCTCCGTTCCTATTGCTGCTGAATTACAACTGGAATGAAAAATAATATACATGCATTTTATCAAATTCAGAATTATAATCACAGTAGAACAAAACTAAACATAGGTTTTATTTAAGTGACCTTTTTTTTCTTTTGGATGTAAAAACTTCGGTAAGTGTTAAAGTGTCTCTAGTTATAGTTTTGAAGTTACTTAAGAATAGCAGCATGTTTTTTAAAACACTTGTCCATATTTTATTATTAATAAATAAATTAGCATAAATAACTGACAACATTTTCTTCTTAAATTATAATAACAGTTTTGAAATTACTAATTAAAACACATTTTAATTATATACAATTCTCTAAAAAGTACGAATAATCAATAGTAAAAAATTATAACAAATTATTAAAATCGTTATTGGAGGAATCGATAATATACGTTTAAATATACAATGTCATCAAAACTTGAACTTCAAAAACCTACTTAACGAAATTGTAAACATTTAAGTATTATCGATATTTTTTTATTTTCTGTAAAAACAAATTTCCATTATATTTTCAAGCTTTTAAACCAATAAATAAAACTATTATCCAAATAAATAAAAAGTCAATAATTGTGATTACTATGAATACGTTATTAATAAGAGCTACAAATTACTGATATATATATAAATATTTTGTGATAATACCAAGTCTTGTAATGGAGTAGCAAAGATGAAATAAAAAACGAAATCAGCCAAAATAAAACTGCGAACTTAAAATATAAATGCGAATTTTAATCTTCAGACTAAAAAACAACTACCAATCAGACGTCATGTATGTATATTAGATGACTGATAATTTTAGAGAAGGAATTTGGGTTCAACACTCAATCTTCCATTAAAAATCAGGTCTAACCTAATTTAACTTAATAAAATGACCTAACCTATATTTAAAAAATAGATATCAAACTCATTGAAAGAACGTGCAACACCAACGACGAAAATGGTCACCATTCAGTAATAATTTCATTCGGCGTCCCCCGACGTCTAAATATTTATATTCCCTTAAACATTAGTTTTGACGAACACAATTTACGCCGATGCAACATTAAAGATTAACCATCGCATAAAATCTAATCCAAGCGAACCATCAACGTTCAACAATTTTCCACAAAATAGATGTTAGTAAATCATAAGTAAAATACAAAGTTGTTACCGAATTTTAAATTATATCACAAAGTAAAGCAAAAACATTTTTTTCTATGTCCAAGTTCTAGAAAAATGAATGATGTAAAAATATATATTTTCAATTATTAAGAATGACTTTGAGACTATAGAGAATAAGAATAATGATTAATTATCTATAATGACTAAAATAGAAATTTGGAAACGGTACAGCTAGTAGAAGTAAGTGTAAAACGATTAAAACATTAACTTGATACTTGTGTATGTATTAGGTATGTAGTATGCACATATCGACTATTGTTGCCCACATGTGATGTTAGAATTAATAAAATATATGAATTATTTACAAAAATAAATTACAAAATATTAATTTTGTTTTAAATTCTATACTCGTTATTTGCGTAGGATGTTGATAGTAAAATTTCAAAAAAAATATTTACACTGGATATAATATATTATTATCATACATTATTACATATCTATTGAAGTATATAGTCAGTGAGTATATACATTATATAATGAAATAATGTATAGGTCCAATGGACACAAACATTAATAAATAAATTATTGTTTCATGTTTGAAACATGTTCTAAGTCCTCTTGTGCATAATAATATAAAATATAAATGTATACGGAAGTGGACGTGTAGAGCATTACCTACATCAAATGAAAACCAAAATAATTATATTATCGGGTGCAAATATGAGAATATTATGGCATATTATGTAGAGCAAGGCCACAAGCGATTCAAATAGACAATTTACACGCAATCGATCCATAAGGTTAACCATTTGTATCATACCGTACCAACAACTACCACTCCTTATCCAAGAGACAAATTATTTGAATTTATAATTACATTTATATACGACTACGACTATGCAATATGCAAGTGGATACTTCAAGACAACTAATTTTGTTTTCATTCAATATTCTTGTGCTTAAAAATGTATGAAATAATGATAAAACAGTATTATTATACTTATATATGAGTACCTAATGTTGGCTTAATATAAATATTCTAAGTATTTAGCAATTTCAATTGTTTAGTATTACATACTTAGATTTAAAGTTTTATGAATATTTAGCTAAATAACAGAGAAAATATTATTAATTTAAGATAAGAATATTGAAATAAAAAAGAATCGGAGAGTCACCTACAACAGACAACAGACAACATTTGAACATAGTCCACAAAATTGAAGTGTTTTACGCCTAGAGTTCACAGCAAGTGCAAAAATGGAAAATATGTGATTAGTTAGTAAGTTCAAATAACTGAAAATATTAAAGTAATTTTTAAAATTATATATTGAATTTATTTAATTAGAATGTAAAGTAAAAAAAAATAATACTATACGCCATGCGTCTTAACCAAACTATTTGTAATAATATAATACAAAGGGGGATACTAGGTCAAAAAGACATCACCAACAAAGGAAATCAATATATATATATATATAATATTTAATATGTATAGATTAGTGTACACTAAGTATTTGAAATATTACCGAGTAGAGATTTCCGGTAGACACTTCCTGCTATTTCAAAGGGTTCTCGAACATAATTTGCTGTTTGTTGTTATTTAAAAACAACATACACTATAATACTAAATGTATATGTATAGCGATATACAAAGAGTAAGAGAACCCTTGAAAGTAAAATGTGTTTTTTGAATGATTACTTATTATTATATTTATATAAAGTTCATGGAAGGGACTACGCGCGTTGTCATTAGTTCTTACATGCAATAGATGTTATAAATGTCCATTCTCCAGACACTGCTCAACAACTGAAATATTATAGCGACACTGGTTTATAAATAGTAATGACACTGAGTCACTGACACAGCAACAAATGTACCTACTATAGTTGCTCTTAGCCAAACTAACAAGACACTTCACAACTCACAACAAACATGTGTTAGGTGCTAAGTATACAAGAAATAATATTTTAGTTTTATAATTATAAATATCAAGTGACACGGTTTCAGAGTTATTTCTACTTTTTCACTTAGGCTCCACAAACATATAAACAATCAGCGTTACCTAAAAAATATTAAAAATAAAATATTTACTGTGTTAATAAAAATGAAAAAATAAATGTTGTCTTACTTTTAATCACGTGACATTTTTGTCTGGTGTCACAATAATGTTACGGACAGTTCTAGATCCTTGATCAATCTATACATATACTATGTAGCACAACTTCAAATTTTTTCTTGGGTAAGCTAAACAAATGTATTCTCAATAGAGCCATGAGAAGGGGGGAGGGGGTGACTCTAACTCCAACACCACTCTTTATATAACCTTAAACGGCTTTAAACGTGTTTTATATCTAACAAATTATAAGATTTTCACGTCACATTTTATTGATAAATATTAAATAGTCATTATTATTCAGGTATGTCCACAGAGTGGGTGTAGAAGTTGTCACCCCGCACACATACCTTTAGTAAAATTAATAAGAAACAACAAGGAAATAATATTAGATAAAATAAAAAAGGAAATAACCCTTAAAGTTACGGTTTAAGACAATATTATATTAAAAGGATATTATATCAGCGTACTATAATTTGTTTTCTCCCACTGACCCACGTGCAACATGAAAAATTGTTGTTTAACTGAACCAATCTTGGTTGTTAGTATTAATATAAGAGTGAATTGACTTATTATCAAACTTTAAGTTAAGAGCATTATCTATGTCTATAATGTTTATACGCTGGCTATTTTACGATAGTATATTAATTTGTCAGTGATATAATTTAAGAACATTTGTAATGTCTTATAAATTCGTAGCCTTCATATAAATTTAAATATCTTTAAAAATACAACATACAAAGACAGATAATGTTTTTAATTTAAATTCAATAATAATAAAAATCAGATTAAAATTAAATATATTTACAATATTTCATACGACAAAAATAAACTAACGATTTCAGATTGATTGTTGCCTGTTGGTAAAATTTCTTGATTTTTCTATTTTATACTATTATGTTGATGAACCTAACCTGTATGAATAATTTATTTTTAAATTTTGTGATGTTATCTTATATTTTTAATTACCTACCACTAATCACTCTAAAACCATATATATTATATTTATTAACTCAATATGATTAGGTCATTTTGACGTCCCCGCAGATAATGATTGATAATAATATGTGATAAAAGTAGACTTACTTTAACATTTATCACAGTATAATAATTAATAGAATGTATGATTTACTTTCTACCCTTATTCTATCGTGTATAATATTGTACAATCTACGTCTATATAATATCTATGATAATACTATGTATTATAATTGACTGACATTATACATATAGGTGGATGTTCGTATTATCAGCGTGTACGCATTATAGGTACACACAATATAACATGACATTATAAGCTTTATTCGATTTTTACATGTTTAGTGCAGGTGCCAGCTGGATAAGGAAATATTTAAAGTATTGTTAGGAATTAGGGATAACTATACAGAATTCCAGTATTTAGCCAGTAACTATACTTTTGTTAATACCAGTCCCTATCCAATATTCCATTAACACTATTAGATCAAAAATAATAACGTTTCTTTAAACATGATTTAATGGGCCACGACGATTGGTTCATAAAATTTTAGTGAACCGTTAAATTAATTAATTATTTGTGCAATCCAGTTTAAATGTTATAGCCATTAGGAAAAAAAAATAATATTGTATTCATTATTTGGTGATTTCGTTTAAAAAAAAAAATAATATAACCTTTCCTCAAATCGTTTATCTTATATCTTAATATTATTTTTAAATATTTATTTCCATGAATTTGATTTAATTTCACTTAATTATCTATAACTTTTTATAATTTTTTTTTAATTTCGTAAAAAACAATCTACAATAATTATTATATAACAAGCTATTAAGTATTATTATTTGGTTACACATTAATAATAATTATTATTATTATTAAAGTGGAGTATTATTGCAGTATATTGAGTATAAGTACCTTTATTGACATTTTATAAATATACAATTTTATTGATGTAAATACCTATAAAAATAAAAAAGTAGGTACAAGTATATTATTTCAAATGTGTAAGTATATAAAAGCCTTAATTAATGAAAGAAATATTTGAAGTTCAGATTTTTATTTATTTATTTTATTAAAATCAGAATACAAATTTATTCGTTATAATAAACTAATCAAACCAAATTTTAGATTCTAAGCTGAACAATGATCTTACAATAATGAGTGTGTTTTTTCTTGTTTACTTATGATGTGTATTTACATGATTATAAAAAATTCTTTGATTTTCAACTTTAATATCTTTTCTAGTAGAAAAGTGAATTTAACTTATACTTTTAGAAGTCAAAATTAAAAATTCCCATTTTTTTTTTTAATAATCAGGAAAACGAAAATAAATTAGAAAAAACTAGGAAATTCTAACTCAAAATCGATTTTATTTGTTTTAATTCAAACACGAATAATAATAGAAATACTCATGGCATTTACTATCATAGTCCATCATAGATAATAACTTGAAATAACTTGAAATTTTTATAAAATGTTTATATTACCATTTTCTATATATAGTATAATTTTAAAAACGTATTGACACATTTTGAGTTATTTATTAATTTTTTCCTATAAATATTTATAAACATTTTTCTTTTAATAAGCTTTTTAAATTAAGCATTTGGACAAAATTTGATATTTAAACAATAAAAATGATTGTAGCTATTTTGTTATAATTCAACAATATTATTCATGGGGATTTAAAACTTTTACATATATTATTATATTTTATGTTCTACACAATGGCATATATTAAAAATATAGATAATAGATTAATTTTATGCTATTGCCTATTTATACCACGAACGTATTCATGCCGTTCTACGGTAAGTTAATAACAATAGTAGTTATATGATATGAATATATACAATTACAATAATTAAATATTGATAAAATGATAAATGCAATTTTGTCAGAAAAAATGAATTCAACCTACTATATTAGGTACTAAGAATAAAATATAAATATATTATAAAATATACTGAAGTATTATATGCTGACGGTCTATCAGGTTAACCTAACCTAACCCGTCTTCGCACAGAATCGTTTTTTATATGCAATGGTTTATCATTGAATTTAAATTCACATACATAAATACATTACAGTGGTCAGTGGCTAACTCAATAACGAGGCACACTCGACACAACGACACCTACAACTGTACTGCAGAACGGTTCTTCCTTTATGTTCACATTATTATAATGAAATAATATTTATTATAAATATTAAAATTAATAACAGATATGTAATTTAATTTCAAATCTTTATCGTTTTATAGAATACTGCAGGAACAATTCTATAACGAATAAGTACCTACCTACCATTATAATTTATAGTGGTAGACTGCTAGAAGTGTCTAATTTAAATATTATTAAAAAACCAACTTTTTATAATTAAATTTACATTTTACAAGGATAATTAAAAGCATTTTATTTTATAAAAACTATATAGTAAGTACCTAAAATGTACTGCTGGTTATGACACTCGAAATATATATAGGTACCTACTAATTAATTCGTGGACAATTTATTTCAATACTAAATTTAACCTCAATTATTTAATAAAATATTTAATTTATGCGTTTTTTGAAATAAAAAAAGTACTTCAGAATACAATCATTTTTTGGTTTTAATATCAATCTCTTTATTTTTTTTATAACTTTTAAAACAATTAAAAGACAAATAACTTCTCTTTATAGTATTAATTATTTTTAGAATATATTATAGCAAATTGTTAATTATTGATTTATTTTAATAAAAGACAACAAACCAGTTTTTTAGGAATTTATTATTGGCGATTTTATGATATTTTGACAAATATTATAGTTTTAAGTCTCAAACATATTTAAATACTAATCAAAGTGCCTTACAAGTGATCCTATGTTAGTACCATTGTTTGTTGTTACGTAATTATTTTACTAGATTATAAAGAAAAACGGTTTAGCATGAAAAATAACTATTTACGTTAAAGTATAGACGTATATGTAACCAAATTTACATTCAATAAATAAAACACTATTTGCCGTATTAAAACAGTATTTTTTATACTATTATACAAAAAAAAAACGGGGAGTCACTCTGCTGTACAGATGATGTTGAGTGTATCTGCCATAGGTCACTGTAAATGTATTGGATGCAGTAGCAGTCAAATGATTTTGCCATAAAAGGAATGTGGCCAATTTTTCGATATATACTTTATTTTGATCATTAAAAATATAATTCGTGGTTACTGTTTCATACCTATATTTAAGTTATTTTACATTTTGAAAAAAAGATCATGTAGAAATTTATTCTCCTCTCATCACCACTCCCGTTTGACCACCACTGAATGGATGTGTCAAGTCTGAATTCACTGATAAACCATTACATAGGTTCGGAAAACGATTCTAAACAGAGACTATCAGCCTATATTTCTAACTAATTCTAAGGATATTTTATTATATATTTATATTGCTAATTTATTTATTTTTCTACCAGTAATACAGTTTAGCTAATTTTTTTCAAAAACAAATCGCATATGCTATAAAGTTATTATTACAATTTTATATAATATGTTTTTAGCCGTTATCAACTTGATTCAACGTCGATGTACCGTAAAACGGTATGAATAGGTATATAGTATAAATATTTTGAAAATTTCATTGATAATAGAAAAATTAATATACATAGCTGTGAATAATTCCTTATGGATAATATTTGTTGAACTACGATAAAATAACTAAAATTGTTATTTTTATTTAAATGCTTCATCGAAATTTAATCTAGAAATGTATATAATAAAGAATTGTGCATATGCATTTTTAGATTTTTAGATTATAAGAACAATTTATAATCTTATATTACATATTCAATCTTCAGCAATTAAAATTGAATATTGTAAACATTTTAAATAAAAAATTAGAAAATTTAAAAAGTTTATAAACAGTTTATAATAATTGTTTAAATATTTTGAAAATATCATCGTGTAAGCATTGTTACTCAAAAACAACAATGTTATCATAAATACATCTAATATATAGCATAAAAATAGCAAAAGTATTTAAAAAAAATAAGTCAAACCAAGAAAATGCTTTGTAGATATTTATTAAAAATTTGGATCAATGGCTGTTATTCGTGTTTGAACTACTAAAATAATAGCCTATATCTGTTTTCTCAATTATTTTGAAAAATACTGAATTTTTTACTTTTGACTCCTCTATATACCAACTAGACACAATTGTCTACTAGAAAGGAGAAACTACCCTAAAAGTTGAAAATTGAAATAATTTTACAGTTTTTACTGTTTCTAATGATGATGTTAGATACTCAAAAAAACACATCAATGTAAGTACAAAAAGTTAGTTAAAATATAAAAGGTGAGGATAGAAATTAATCTACAGCCATGAGTAAAGTTCATAAATTAATGTTCAAAACTGTTTTCAGTCATCTATGGAAAAGTCATAGAAGATAAGCTTAAAACACAGTTTATTTAAGGGGAAGTTTACAATTAATTATCAGTCGCTTAAAAACATTAGTTGAATTCAAGTAATTAATTATTCGGCTTAGCTACTATTTATGTAATAACTTATATCAATACTATTAAAATTAAGGTGTATTAATTATAATTTTATATTCGCCTTTGTTACTATATTATTGCTTAATTTTAAAATGTTTAAAAGTAGGAATGTATGTCAGCCATTAAAAAATTAATAGCCAATAAGTACAGTAGAACAATATGCTAACCTAACCTATATTTTTATTCTGTTTTTGTTTGAAAGATTAATAGCACGACGTACATAGTAAAAATATAAAATATTTTCATGCATATATATATATATATATATATATATATATATACACATTTTTTCTAACTTAAAAGGGATGTTCAATAATATTATATGACCCTATCATTGGATTGGAATTTTATCTATGCTTTATAATTATTTATCCTCTAAGTTTTTAATTAGTTTCCTAAGCGGCAAAAAAAAAAATAGCAAAAATAACTGAAAAATGGTTGCAGTATATCTATATTTTGGTTATATTATGTATTGAAAATTAAACTGTATGATAATAATTAGGTAATAAATCACTGCCCAACGTCGCAGCACCGCAGTAACTGTAGCTATCCTATAGTTATACGTATTCTGATAATAGTGTATGATCTACATGTATGTGGTAGGTAGGTATAATAAATATTTTACATTGTTAAAATTGCTTACACCATTTTAAATAAATATGATATTTTTCAAGTTAACCATATGGTATACTCCCAATTGCACAGATGGTCGTTTTTAAAAAGCAATTTATCATTTTAAAACAATTGTCTTATGATTACTTGTTAAATATGAAACCGATTCAGTATAAACGAACGTACAATTAAATTGTACCTATGAATTCAATTTTCAAAAAAAAAAAATACTTTTGTTATAATACCTATATTCAAAAATCATAGTGAGAACTTAATTTTTTCCACTTAAAGTATTATTATTTATTAAACATAACTATATAATTTCGTAATAAATATTAATCCCATCTCATTTTATCGTGAATATTTGTACTTCAATCATTTGCATTGCGAATAAAGGTGGCAGATGCAATATGCATACTAATTGATAACTTTTATAACAAAATTACAAATAATTTTCTAATTAAAATGTATATATACCTTATTATTTAATTATTGATCCTTTCTGCAACAGTGTTATCAGTTAGATAAATAATAAACATTTTCAATAGAATTATTATTATTTTTTAAATGTATTGTTTTTTATTCAGTTTATTTATTGTGTAAAATTAAAAACTCAGTTTGATACGAAATACAGAAAATAATTAAAATATCACTACTACCTAAATATTTATAAAAATAGTTCAATTCAATTTATGTAACATTTAATCGAATAAAACTAATTTATTTTTTCACTTAACTTTAAATTAAAATTAAATAGAAATTGGCAGATTTACCGTTCACACATATACATAAATTATTGTATTAAAATTAAAAACTTATAACTAATTTCCGTGTTCCCATATGCCATTTTGGTATTTTTAAAAATGTAATCGTTTTATTTATAAATTGTTATAATTTTTAGTTTTGAAACAATAATAATTTATTTCAAACTATCAATATGTTTGTGTGATTATATTATGCTTAATCTTTAGTTTATTATAGCCAAATTTTGCCATTCTCTCATTCACCTGTGACCTGTCAACTGAAAGTGTGATTTCCTATATAGTAAATGCCCATAATTGAGTTATTTATCATATTTTGTTTTGTTTTCTTGTACTCATTACAAAATAACTCTATTACAAATTTTGTTTTACTCAATGTAAAATATTTACGCTACACGAATTTTTATTTCGTGTTTAATAATTATTTCATTTAAAACGTTCCGTTGTCCTCAACTGAAGACGAGCATGACAGGTCAACTTTCTAAGTTTAATATCGTCTAGGGCAACAGGTATACATGTACCTATAGAATGTACACGTTTACTCTCTTTTTCGATTTTAGCCAAACACTTTCTCTTTGATCATTTACACCAATGCATAATAATAAAAACAACGTTTAACGATATATTTTATGATAACACGTTCATAACGACATTTTGTAGTATCGTATACAGGCGTACAGCATGGTATTACCTAGGTACCAATACCAAAACAAAATTATTGAACGGTCAATATAACGAAAACGGTTTCGAAAAAAATAATAAAACAATCTAGAATTGTTTCTTGCTTTTCTTGCTTGTGTATCGAATATTCAATTAAACTGGTAAAGTTCAGGCTTAGGTATAATTCGCGGAAGAAACTAATTTTTTAATATTCGCTCATTAACCGCGTGTTATTTTAACTTAATCATTTTCTTATACATTCAAATAGTTTTTCCGTAAAAGAAAAGTAGTTTGAAAGTAACGTACACGAGTGGGGAGTGGGAGATAAACCTCCAATATTTTTGGATGGTCAAGTTTTTTTCTGAAATGCATTTTATTGTTAATCAGTTAATTCCCTCAATTTCTAGATTCATCGGGGAGGGGAGGGGGGCACAAAAATAAAAAGAAAAAAACGAATTGGTCTAAACACGTCCACTGAGTTGAAAGATTCTTTGTTTCATATACTATTTTTTATTTAAAACTAAAGCGCGTGTATGTTTTTTACTTGTAATATAACTGCGTTATATAAATCTTAATTTTTGCCCAATATTATAGGTACTCTTTAATAGTGGAAAATCTGATTATATAATAATCGTAGGAATAAGTTTATGTTTGATATGGACACCAACAGGATATAACTTGGGCCAGTCTCAAAAATAAAATAAAAAGCACAAAGGACTTATGGTAAGTGTAGTTGAGTGTTGATATGTTAATTATAATATACGCTTATGGATCTTATTAAGACACAGGATATTTTTTGTAATTGCAAAATTACTAAAACTGCCAATATAGTGGACTCGGTGGACAGTAGGTAAGAGGTGCCTATCAATTATCATACACCAAAATAACGGGTCGGTTTTGGCGAAGTGTTGGTGAGTGCAGGAAGATTTTTGAAATCATTAGTGTGCGGCGGCGGCCCGCTCTGGTAAAACCCGGCGTCGCCCCGCATGTAATCGCTCCGCTTGGCGCATTGCAGGTGCCGGCGGGCCAATGGCTGGCTGCCAAGGTCCGTTTGCCCGCAAAAATCCGATATATCGTGGCGCGCAACGCGTCAACCCCAAAATATTCAGGCCGGGTGGCGGAGAGGTTACCTAACCGACGCCGCCGGACAATATTATAATACATATTATTATGATGACAAAAATATTATTTTAATTAATATACCTAAATCATATTATTATCACGTCGGGCCCGGCAAACGATGAAATGAAAACATTGGACAATCGATTGCCGGCAGCCTAAAACCAGTCGAAAAATCGAAAATAAAAAGTCATAAATTAATTGATGTGCCGCCGTTGAGTAGTGGTTACTGTGTATTGGTAGTAGAAGTAGTTTGTCGGAAGGTAGTAATATGTAATATTATTATTATATGTGTGTGTGTGTGTGTGTGTGCGCGCGCGTATGTTGTGTAGTATATAATAGTGATAGTTGTAGTTAAGTAGTAGTAATAGTGTAGTAGTAGTAGTAGTGTAGTAGTAGTAGTAGTGTAGTAGTATCAGTAGTAGTAGTAGTGTAGTAGTAGTAGTAATAGTAGTAGTAGTAGTAATAGCGCAGTAGTAGTAATGTAGTAGTAGTAGTGTAGTAGTAGTAGTAGTAGTAGTAGTAGTAGTAGTAGTAGTAGTAGTAGTAGTAGTAGTAGTAGTAGTAGTAGTAGTAGTAGTAGTAGTAGTAGTAGTAGTAGTAGTAGTAGTAGTAGTAGTAGTAGTAGTAGTAGTAGTAGTAGTAGTAGTAGTAGTAGTAGTAGGTTCGATGTGTGCGAGTATTATTTCGTATTTTTCCTGCGCAGAGCCCGAACACATCCGGGGCGTACGAGAGCGCGCGCGCGCCGCCGGTGACGTCACGGCCGCCGTCGGTATCGCCCCGGTCGCGTTCCCTCCTACCACACACCCTACACGACGACCGACACCAGTTTCACACTGAACGCGGTTACTGGTACTACACAGTCTACCTTTCGCGCACGATCCCACTACGACACCAGTGCGACTACAGACTACACTTAGAACGCTGCCGTGTCGTAGGTACTACTACAGTGGTAATATTTTCTCTCTCACACACACACACACGCTCGCGCGCCGGGTCGCATCGCATCGTTTTCAGTTGTTTACCGTCGCCAAACGACTCGCAGACCGTCGCTCGTTCACCGAATAATAGTATTCTATCCGCCGCGTCCGTCGGCACTCCGCGCTTAACGGTACGATAAAGGGAGGCAGTGAGCCAGCCAGCGACCGAGTGAGAGGTAAAGCCGAGCGGCTATTATCCCGGCCGGCAAACCTGAGCATTTCATTGGAAACGCGGTTATTGCGGTATCCGTCGGAAGCGCGCGCGTTACTACAGAGTAACCATCGCCGCTTGTCCGGGTGACATACGCACCGCACACGCACTCACGCACACATACACTCGCCGCGTCAGGAGCAACGCGTCGTATACCACGCCAAACGTGCCTGTTATTTGTGAATTTCTCGTCGACATAACACCGACAACATAACCAAAATGGTGAGTGACATCTACACAGTGTTATTATAACTATTATTATTGTTATTATTAGTATTATTCGTTACGATAAGACTTGGGCGGCCGTATATGCGGCCAGTCGGTGTCCGTTAAAAAAAAAAAAATTAATTACACGAAGGTGGCAGCGGCTGTTGTTGCCCAGGCCGTTTATTTTTAGACTGACCGTTATGATTTTTTTTTCTTCGGTTTTCTCGTAATCGGTTTGGGTCGTTCGTGGTCGTCGAGACGGTCCTAACTACCGCCGCCTTCGTTGTCCCCGAGGTGTCCAACATGGCGCCCTAACCGTAACGCGTGCTTCATCTTCGGCGGCGGCCGTTTCGAAAACATTTTTACTAATCATTTTTTCCAATATTCTTCGTCCGGCCGATACGATGACTATATATCATTTATATTTGTACGATTCGTCAGCGACGGCAGCCTTGACCTTTGCGCGCCGCAAAGATTTTATCTCGCGTAGGTAGGTATTTTTGTGGTCGGGTTTTTTCGTTCGTATTTCATTTTAATTTAACGCCGATGACGATGGCAGCGGCGACGACGCGGTTTCCTGTACAGTGTGCCGCACAGCGGTAGTCAAAAAATTCTCGCAGTTTGATTAATTTTTCAACTCCATAAACGTGCGTAAACGCCGTCACGCATTTTTATTTGTCGTGCGATGATGCGATGTATATATTATTAATTCTCCGGTCGTCTGCCGACCGGTGAACACGATGTCGGCCGTTTCGGCTTTAGTGGGGGTGAGGTATTCTGGTGGTGGTGGACGTTCCCAGAATGTGCCGGATCGCCGCTAACTCTGCGTACCCAATAAAAACAATAATGGCTTGCCTAGTCGTCGTCGTTTACAAGTTGAATAAAAGAATAAAAAAAAAATATAATAATAAAAATCCGGCAATAAGGTACTTGGCGGCGGTTCGAGTTTTTTTTTTCGTCTATTCCCCGCACCCACACGGTCATTGCATTGTATTGCATTGAGTGTTTGTAAGTCGTGTAGTCGTTGCTGTAGTCCCCGTCAAAGGTCCCCTAACGCTATCTAGCGCCGAATGTTTGCACGTTGTCAGCCCTCCTCCTATCCCCTGACCGTCTAGCCTTCCTCTTTTTACCTCTCGATAAAGCCACCTTACGAAGCCAGGATTTCATGCGCGTCCCTAGGGCGTTTCTTGTGCACCCCTCCCCTCCTCTCGCATATTTTATTTATTGTTTTTGTTTCTCGACGAAATTCCCCATGCGATAATAACATATAGCTTTTCAAATAGATAAACGTTTTTCATCCAACCAACATGTAGACCAGGTTTTTTGAATGATTTTTGCTCGGCTGATTTCTCTACGATGAGAATCTTTAGGATTTTTATTTTTTAAAAACAATCAATTTGATTTTGAACACCTGACAGTTGTTAACTGTTGGATAAATTTAACTAATTCTAGTTGATTCATTAAAATTTGGGTTGGCCATTTTTGTTAAGACTTCAAAACAATTGCCTGGCTATAATTATAATACTGATATCCTGATAAAAATTTTATCTCTTGGGGTGATAGGGATATTTTAACTGTTAAAGGTTATGACCTTGGCCTTTTCACCTTTGATTGGATTTTTTTTAATCTCTTGTTGTGTTTTTGATTCTGTTGACTAGTGCTTACATTAGTTTTGAATCTTGAGGCTTGACATAAGTTCATAGGTGCCTTATGAAGGTACTTTTAAAATGTTTACCTACATAGGTACCCAGGTACTTAATTAAAAATATTTTTCATTCTTAATCTACAATTTACCTACCAACAATTAAAACCTACCTTGCTAACTATTCATAAGTTTTTAGTTTTATTTCTTGAGTATTTTAACAAACTATCATTAAAAGTAGTTAACTACTTATATAAAAACTAGAAAAATATGTTGCATATTTCATTCTGTACCTAATGTATGGAATTTGTAAGTAAAATTCTAAAGTAATACCTACCTATAATTATTAAGTATAATTAACCAATATCTTAATACCTTAATGAATTAAAACAAAAAAATTATAAAGTTTTTTATGATAACTTTTATTTACTTAAGTATAGTTAAATTTTATTTAAATAAATATAAACATTGATCTATCTATCAATTAAATAAATGCCAATTAATATTGTATGTACCTACTTCTTTGTTTTTTCAAAAGTTTTATTGTTATAGTACCAGGAACATTTTAGGAATGTTATTTAGCTTTTTTAGCACATTTATAATAATATACATTGTTATTGGGAAGCTAATCTTAATTTATATTGATATTATAAATGCAAATCAAGCTATTGTCTAATAGCAGACTAATCTTTTAATATTAGTATGACCTAGTTTATAAAGACCCCTAGCTATAACTATATTGTTAATATAATTCTTGTGCATTTTTTTTTTTTATAAAACTTGTAAAAAAAATGCTTAAATTGGGTATTATTATTTACTGTTATTTGTTATATATACCTTCCTATCTAATATGTAATTTTGTTCTAATTGAAAATAATAAAAAATAAAAATAAATAAATAAAAAAAATTATCATTATTATTATTTATTTAAATAAATAATATGAATACAAATAAAAAAATATTTTTAGTTTTCCCTCTTTCTTTAATTTACTAGATATATGTTTTCATATTAATAAAAACCATATTTTAGATACCATATACATTGATAAACTTATGATTAGGAATGTCACTTAGGTATGTAATAATTTTAGAATATGTATTTTACATTAAAAAATACATTCAATGTTTCAAGTTATATTGTTTAGGTTATATTGATAGGTTATAAATTTAAGTTGGTATGAAATTATTTATGATAATAAATAAATAATATTAAAGCATTTAGCTTAAAAATGAAAGACAACCATTGGTTAAGGTTACGTTTAATTGATGTTACATATTTTTCTTTAAAATTATACATTTCTACATTAAATTAGAATTATGTAATTTTATTTTAAAACATAACAATCATTAATTTTAAATTATTTAGAATTAGGTATCTTATATCTGATTATAATTGTACATTGTAAATAAATAATCACAATAATTATGTTGTATTCCAAAAATATTTGTGAGGGTTTCAAATTAATATATTTTTTTTTAAATGTATGCTATTAATTAATTTAGGCTGATCAACTAACAGAAGAACAGATTGCCGAATTCAAAGAAGCGTTCTCGCTATTTGACAAGGACGGAGATGGTACCATCACCACCAAAGAACTTGGAACCGTAATGAGGTCTCTAGGCCAAAATCCGACTGAAGCTGAACTCCAAGATATGATTAACGAGGTCGATGCCGATGGTAATGATACATTATATTATTAATTTAATTAATTTTTTTATTTTAAATATATTATTTTATCTAAACAATTTGTTTACATTTTTTCATAGGCAATGGCACGATAGATTTCCCTGAGTTCTTGACTATGATGGCCCGCAAAATGAAGGATACAGATAGTGAGGAAGAAATCAGAGAGGCTTTCCGTGTATTTGATAAGGATGGAAACGGTTTTATTAGTGCAGCTGAGCTGCGTCATGTGATGACTAACCTTGGAGAAAAGCTCACCGATGAAGAGGTTGATGAAATGATCAGGGAAGCTGACATTGATGGTGATGGTCAAGTCAACTATGAAGGTATTAAATGGGAAGTTAGATAAACATATAATATTTTAAAAAAAAATATATTACAAATTATGTTAATAATGGCCTATAGATTTTGTCTGTGGGAAATATTATAATAGGAAAAGTGACTGCAGGGTTGACAGAGAAGTGTGTAATACACAACCTCTTGTTGAATATAATACAGTAAATCAGCTAACATTAGTGTCAGCAGATTCTATTTATTCATACTATATTTTGGTTTACATAAAAGAGTTATTTTTGCATACGGATTGACTGTCGGTGAATGTTTCAGTGTCTGTTTCCTCTACTCAGACACTGGGTAGCACGCTAAACATGTTACAGCATCACTGAAGGGCAGGGATGCGCAAGTAAGGACACAAGTTCAAAAGCATTTTTGTTGAATTGCGCGTTCCTTTTCTTGAAGGTTGAAATTTAATATGTAAACAATAATAAATATATGTTTAATAGAAAAAAAATTATTTTTGTACTACTTATCTCATAAACATTGGTAGAGGACAAAATCCTGTTTAAAATGCTTGATTAATTATTTGTTAAATTCTTTTTTTTTTTAAACCCATTACAATTTTAAATATTGACTTTACTAAAGTAATAATTTTTTTTTGAAAAATTTATTGGTAATATATTATTTATTGTGTAGGAATATATATATACTTCAAAATATGATAGATCACTAAAAATCAAAAATTTTCTCATGTTAAAATATTTTTTTTATTTCAAAATGTAATATATATTTTATTATAATTTTTATACACATACGCCTACTTATAACAATCATAAACATAATATTTGACTACAGTGCAGTTGAACATTTGAGCATTTTACACAGTGGTTAATCAATAAAATGTTAAATTAATTTGTGAAATAATTTTTTTATTGTTTTCTGAGGTTAATAATGATTTGATATTCCAAATATTTGTTTTGAAGAATTGTATAGGTTACATAAATTTATTGATTATTTGGTGTATAAAATATTTTTCTTCCACTTGCCTAAGTTTCAATTAAACTATGATGTAGTACCTAATGTCTTATTGCAATTAAAAATAGACTACCATCAAAAATTTGAAAGTTTGTTTGATTAATATTGTATAAATGAAACATACTTAGTTATAGGTAATGTTTTGTTAAATAGCTTGTCCCATAAATTATTTTGAGTTAATCATGTATGCAAGTTTTGTTATTAATTTTATTAAATCAATATTATTAGGATTTAAAATGATAGCTTTAACTTATTTTGTTAAAAATTAATTGCTCATAGAGATAAATTCTTAAAAAAAATTTTGAATTGTTTATACAAAGTCCATATTATAGTCATTCTTAATTTGTGTTGATGGTATCAACAATTTTCAATTATTTGGTACTTAGTGAAAAAGTTATGTCTATGTTTCTTATTATTGTGTTTTAAATGGTTTAGAATGTTCACATGGTAAACATCTGCTTAATATAATATTTATAGAACATTTAATTAATAAATAAATTTCAATTAAGTTGACAAAAACGCCTACCTAAGTAGACAAGATTTTCATATGATTAGTAATTTACAGACAGTATTCATTAATAATTAATATGATTTTTTAATGGTATCTACCTATTAAATTAAAATTTTTTTAATTAATATAGTTATTAATAATTAAAACAGTAATTTAGTGAATAACATTGAATTGTTATCAATCGCTTATAACTATTTAAACTTTGTTTGGTAATTAACTTGTTAAATGTCATAATATTTAGTATTAAAGCATAAAATAAAATATTCTAGTCAAGCAAAATATTAACTTTCATTAGTTTCAGTTTAGAAATGTTTGACATATGTAGCCATTAGCACTTACTAATTGACGACACAAATAGTTAGGTGTTTTAGTTTTTTTCTTTTTTAACTTTGCAGATTTCCATACTTTAGCTCGGACCATTTTTGTACGTACTGTGACTGTGGTCAGTGCTCATATCTATATTTGTGTTTTGTTTTTTTTTGTTTTTTTTTTTTTTAATTTTATCATAATTACACATGATAACTCAAATTGTTGAATTGTGACGTACCATCAGTATTTGATTGGCATCATCAACCTATAAAATCCCACCTATTATACAAAATGTATTATCAATATTTTTATTGTTTTCGCGATGATTTCATTTCTAGATTTATGCATGTAGAAATAATTGATTAAAATGAGAATTTAGATGTAGTCTTGTGTTTACGCATGAGTGTCACTTCTATCTAAATACATATTTCCTATTTATCTTTATTTATTTTCCTTTGTTCCTTGGTTGTGTTTCTTTGTTTTAGCATACATTTTATCAGTGAAAACCCGAATGCAAAAGTACTTTCTGAAAAAAACACCACAAAAGAAATCGAAAGGCAAAAAGAACGCTTAGAATCATCCATGCACCCCACTTCCTGTACTTTGGCAGTTACATTTTTTACAAAACTTTCTTTGTTTCTAATTATTAGGTAGAATTTGTAAATGATTGTAACCAACTATATTATTGATAATTTTAGTGTTTGTATTTATACTTATGCAATTGCTTGTATTTTGTTTCAGAATTCGTGACCATGATGACTTCTAAGTGAAATGTGTTTCATTATTAATTATTATTATGTAATTTTTTATCATAATTTTTTTTTCAAAAAAAAAGGAAGAAATTAACCTGCATTTTTTTTTTTTTTTTTTGTTCGAGTAAGCTTAAAAAAGATAATGTGATTATCAAAAAGTAAACAAAGATTATTTATCTTTTTACCACATGTGGAACTCTGAACTTTTTTTTGTGTTGAGATATTCGTTATACTATCATCTATATGGTTAATTTTTTTTCAATTTCACCAAAATCAGTTCTTTTGTTTGGCAGTAAATCTGCCGTGTAAATTTTGTAAAAAACAAAAAAAAACTATCCGACGGCAACGTGTTTTTTCTTTTTTAAATATTACAATTTTTCTTTTCAGTTTTTGCTAGCAATGTTTTCATCTTAACATATTATATTATTATACATACAATTATGATAATATGATATAAAAATAATAATAATAATCTTAAGTATGAAAAATTATATTATAAATAATTTGTTGTTTTACACTTTAAAACATAATTTTAAAATCTTGTAATTTTTACGATTAATTATAATCTCCAGTGTTTTAGTAATTTATTATTATTATTATTATTATTATTATTATTATTATTATATAAATATTAATTATTAAATATTAGGGACGTTTTCACATTCCTCACTCACCAATAAAGTTAAAATTTTTTTTTTTAAATGAGCTATAATAAATCAATCAACAATATTCAAAACATTTTACATACTATTTTGGCATGATAATATTTATTAGCCTATTAAAGTTATTGTAATTTTTTTTATGATTATTATAATTTTTAAAAAGTATACAAAAAGACACACATTAAACGTTTTATTTCTTCACTTGTAAACAGAGAATTGAAATTTTTTTATTTACTCCTCAATTATTTTCAATTTTATGGTAACATATTATAATATGCACGTCTGCCACATACGCAAACACACCTACATCCATTTGGTTAAATGTTATATGCAAATACACTGTATTGATGTATAATATATTATAATATATATGAATACACATAATATATTTTATTTTTACTATACCATTTCTTGAGACAATATTGTATACATGTATACTATTTGTTTTACCTTAACCTTTGTGTAATAGTCAAAAGTCAATGGTATATCATAATATTGTGTGGTGTCGGACGTGAATAACTATTTAATTTTTTTTTATACATAAATACCTAATGTATTCGAAATAAATTATTTATTAATATATATTTCTGCGGTGCATGGTATATGTCGACGATTATTTGTTTTGTTTTAAATAAAACGTCTTCATCTATAATGGAGAAATATGTTCAGATGATGTGAAAAAACACCAATACAGAATTGTCATGTGTACCGGATGATTGCTGCCATTTACCGACTTGAGCTTTTTCCATTATCTCTTCACCATCCTGCGCCTGCAGTATTATAATTATTGTTAGTTTGACGCGCATTAGTGTACTGAATTTAAATTTTTTCTTCGTATATATTATATAATATATATATTTTTTATTTACTTACTAGGTTATTTTATATTTTAATCTGTTTTACTAGACTTTTGTTTGATAACTGCAGTTGTCCTACTTTTTGTCTAATAAACACATTTTATCATTGTTTACTTGTTCTTGGAATGGTATAGCTGATTAAATACCTTAGTAGTAGCAAATGAAAAAGTAATAAATCTACTGGGATTTAAAAGAAAATTTAAAACTACAGGCAGGTGGCTGAC
>JACXSJ010001514.1:0-86984 GCA_014851325.1 Pentalonia nigronervosa
TTTTTTAATAATAATCATTACAATTTTAAATTTATTTCAATAACTTTTCGAAGTTTATATATTTTAATAAAATATGAGTTCATAAGGCATATTTTTTGTTTAATAATTAGATAGGTAGAAGTCTGTAAACTTTGTTTTTGCTCTCCTGAAAAATTTATAGAAATGGACTACTACCGTTTTTGCCCTGTACCCTTCATATTTTATCAGTCTATAATATTTGTTTTTTAAATGTTAAATAACTAAAATTACACATAATAATAAATACCGTATATTAGAATAAAGATACAAATAGATACAGCTGAAATCAAGTATAATCAAATATGTTTGTAATTAAATATTCATCTATATTTACCCATTAAAATTATGTAATTTAAATCTAGAATTTACCTATTGAATGGTCTAATTTCTTAAGTTACACAACGCACTTAATATTTTGAACATTCCGTTTTGTAGATTGTAGATACTAAATATCAAATTATAGAAAATGTGTATGAATAAAATTACAGGTTCATTTCATGAAATTGTATTCTATTGATAAAATATTGACATTGACAGTCATAGGTCAAATTAAACATATTGATTTGCACAAGCACTTTACAAAAAATTTCTATTTTACAATACGTCATTAATTGTTTAGCTATTGTTTACTCTACATTACTTTACATTTTATATTCAGATCAAACATAAAAGTTGAGATAATTAAAAAATTAATAACGTATATTTTTCATTTTTCTACGTCAGGCACTCAGACTCTACATTCTGCCGTTCTTACACATTCATATCGGGATATATGTTTTTTGTATTTGTATCGAATAATTTTAATTCTCATAGACATTATAAAATGATGTATGAATTAATTATGATATACATCCCATAATTTACCAAAATGTAATATATATATATATATATAATTGTTCCATATTTAAATGAACTTACATATCGCAATGAAATACAATTAATCAATAGTCCTAGTAAAATAGTAACAAATAAATAACCTTTTTTTATTTATTATTGAAAAAAAAAATATTACTATTTACAATTTATAAAATTAAAAACACTAAGTAATTTTAGTGTGGTACTACAAGAAACTTGATTGCGTAATGGAAAGGGGCATCCAGTGGATAGTGACACCACTTTGGCATACTAATATTAATATTATACAAGATCGTATAATTGACAATCTCGAATCAGATTTTAAAATTGAAATAAAGCGTACATTTTCCTAAGCGTTTATAAAAAAAAAAAACATTGTTACAATTTAATTTTTTTTGTAAACAAATGTATTTAAAACGAGTTTGCGTTTATATATTTAGTCTTGTAGATACTAAAATGTCCACTATTGCTTATAATCCACTGCACACAATCAAAAAATATTTAAAGTGATTTTAATGTATTTATATAATACCATGAATATATTCCAACCATTCTACTGTACTAACTTATATGAGATTATTTTTGTCAACAAAAATTAGTTTAACCAATACCGAATTAAAAAATTACTAATGATAATATAAAATATAAAATTTCATGTAAACTATTCTTATAGACAGAGACTGTCTCCTATCTCATTTTCTCATAATTGTGTTTTTTATACAATAATTTATCATTGAATTCAAATTGAATACATCCATTACAGTAACTTTTTAAATGATGAGATTTCAGGTTAATATAAAATCTATACTAAGCTGAATTGAGTTTCAGGGAGGTTTCGTTTTTTAACTATAGAATTCAGTACCACGAGTATAATTAAAATTATAAATAAAATAATAATAGAAAATCAAAATTATTAGTTGACAAATGACAAATTTTATTAGTTATTATAGTTTATTATAGTTATTTATTTTCTGTTGAGAAATTTTGTAAATATATTTTTTTTTTAATTGATAGGTCAGGTACTATTAAATTGTATATGTAACAAACACTTTGGAAAAAATATAAATACAATATTTAACATAAAATTGTAATTATTTTTAAACAAAATTAAATTCTTACAAATAAAATAAACACTTTTAATTAATTGAAATATTTAAAAGATAAAGTTTAGTGCCAAATAATTATATAATATTTATAACATAACAGTATAAATTAAGATTTTTTTTTTAAATTAAAATTATTTGAGGATAACAATTTATTTATATAAAATGTGACCTATTTAACACACTTTGTTAAACCATAAAAATTATATTATAATGTTAAAATTAATGTAAAAACTTCAGAAACGACAAACATCGTTTAGTAAATTACAATTAAAATAATATAACCGTTGATGTTACAATCTATTAACTATCAAACACAAGCAAAGAATTATTAACTTCAAACGATTACGTATTAATTGATCAATGTTTATTTTTCCAAAATAAGTATATGCAAATACTCAATTCAAAATAACTTTGATCTTTTCCTTTAGAGAGTTGTTATTGTTTGTTCCGTGAATAATTACAATTCAATACAATACAATACAATTACAATTCTTGTTAAAAAGCTAATGAATTTTAAAGCATTAATACTTCATTATACGTTCCTAAACTTTTTCAGTGATTTGCACTCTATACGTACCCATACAAGTATATATTTACAATTTTGTATATTATCATTTCGATTATAAAGTATAAACTCGTTTTATTATAAAATAGTTAGCATAGGTAAATATACCATCTGATGTTATTACGAATTAAATAATAAGTAAAAAGTAAATACAATTACTTTGATAGTCCTCTTGTTAACACTGAACTGTAAAGCAACAATAGTGATCCAGGTCCAGGATCATCTTGGAACTAGACATAATTAAGGGTATTATTATGTTATTCAACTAATCATTGTAAAACTAGGTATTTAAGTATAAAATGGTAATATTATAATATTATTATATTTAAAATTTAAATAACATCCATAATTCGTTTTAGTTATGAATTATATATTTCGTTTTATTGGAAAATTACCGTTTTTTTATATAATGATTCATTTTTCAAAAAAATAGAAACTCACCAAATGCAAATATCTTTTGAGAAAAATTTCCAAGTCTTGAATATTGGTGAACTCGAATAAGTGGAGCTGTAATTAAATATAATATAATAATTATAATTTAGCATAATAAATAACTAAAAATTAAATACATATTATGATTGTTAGACACGTGTGACATTTATTTGGAGATTACTAACTACAGACTATATATATACTATAACCCATATGTAAATAAATTTCTGTGAATTATTTCTAAAGGCTACTTTTATGATACGGTCGAGAGTATCCTGAAGGTATCTTTAAATAAAAATATTCCATAATAAATTCTGAACGTATTCAAGTTATCAATATTTTCTTAAATTTTATAAATTAACTATTTAAATTTTATTTAATCATTTTTAGGAAGTTCATTAAACAGTTAATTATTACAACTGATTGTGAGCCTCGATATTTATAACCTATCATCTGAGGCACCAAGGACGACCACTTTTTGTCAGAAGTCCAAAAATCCTAAACCAAATGTATGATAATATATATATTTAGTATATGTATAATGTATATTGGTATTGTTGTTATCACTATAATCACGAGTATGTGTCAGTATTATTTAATACTTTAGCGCGCCATATTGATAACAATCATTGGTTAGACTTTGCATATCCTTGAACTAATGTTAATTATTAATGTTTTGAGTTAATTAATAGATACCAATGTACAATGTAATATCCTTACTTTTTCTGTGACATTATCTTGGAAATAGTTTAACGAGTGCGCTACGTAACTCTTCTCTTGCGGTAAACATACTATAACTTTTTTGTTATCGCCAATCTTCCACAAGATTTCGGTAATTGATTTACAAAGAGCATCCAGTTGCTGTTGTTTAGATGGTTTCATACATCTTTTAAAAAAAAAAACAATTTAAAAAGTAAATCAATGTTTTATTCAAATGGAATATTTGTTTAAATTAAATATGATATAATTTGGTAATTAATACGAAATCATTATTGTGTATATATAATATGAATATGTATAAATAAGAACTAATTCACTGAATTACAATCTGAAATTAACATAATTGATTTATGCAATCTTCATGTAACAGTATTGATCATATTATAATACCTCCAGAATTAGAATACAATTTAGATGATGCTTATATTTTGATAAGCTATAATTTCCCAGTTTAAAATGTTTCCACACAAATTATGAACAATATACCTATAAGCTATAATTCTATATATAGTAAATTCATATTATGTCGAACATCCAAAGCTCAAATTTTTCGTAATCTCAAATTCAATTGAAATCCTCTTGACATAATTACCATTACAAAAAACTCAATATCTCGAATTTTTTTATTTATTGAACTTTTTTTTATTATTCTTAAGCTTCGACAAAACGAGAGTCTACTACATATTAATAGACGTAAAGGTAACATTTTTTTTTTGATATTAATAATGAATCGTTTAAAAAAATAAATAAAATAACTTAATGATAGTATCAAAATATAATATTATTTTATTTTTTTACTATCTTAAATATATTTACGAGTTATTAGAGCTTGTGAATAACAAATGTTTGAGTATATATCCTTGTATTGCAGTCTGCATTCCTCTGGTACCATTTCTGCGTGCTCGTAAGCCGTACGATAGTTCTTTCTCGGGATCTCTAAACACAAACCCAGTACGCAACCATTCGCCTCTAGGTGGTGTGTCACACGCACCAAATACAGTCAACCGTAATGCCTTAAAATATAACAAATAATAAAGATTTAAAAATATTTACTCTTTTGGAATTCATGTTGATACTATAAATCTTCAATTGGACAGTAAAATATTGACTGTAAGCCGAAGGAAAAACTATCATACAGTTAAGTTCTAATCTAAAAGAAATGATTTAATTAGTTGACCATGAATTACAGTATACCTACCAAACTAGGTACCATTTATTTATATTTTGTTTATTATCATCATATTTGCTTTGTAAAACTGGATATGCTAATGAAAATTTTACAGAGGTAATTATAAGTTAATATGACACTAATAAATAATATAAGAAACCATTTAGTGAATTTTGTAAATAAAGTATGATTATATTACAGATCTGTTTAAAGGTAGATGTTTGCAAATAAAGTAAATGGTATATTTTATTTGTGATTGCATTTTTATTTTCAAGACAAATTATTAAAATGAAAAAAAAAAGTATAACCTTTAACTAGTTCAATCATATTTTTGAAATACATATCAGTATTAACTACTTGTATTGTAGCAGCATTTCATTTTTTTAACATATTCAAAAATTAAATATTTAGTAATTTGATTGTGCTACATTTGAAATGCATTCTTCTAACAAATCAGGTTAAAAATAAAAATATTTATAAAATTATAGAATAATATTAAGCCTTTGTTCTATATTAATTTCAAAATTATGAACATTATTAAATTAAATCATATATCAAAGTAACAAATAGTTATCTAGATAAGTCAAATGTCGACAATAAGTTGGGTACGCTAGATTATAAAATGATTGTAATGCTAATGAATTACTTATTAAATAATAACATAAAAAACATTCCATTTATATGGGAAATAAAATATTTGTAACACAATCAATTAAAAAAAAAAACGATATGAAGCAAAAGTAACGTTAAGTTTATTTTATAGTTCACAATCTAGCTAGTATCGTCGTACAACGATAAAACATCATTTTACATTTATATTACACATTGTTTTTATATAATCAAAAATGCATATAGATATAGATATTATTTATAATTTTTATTTACACCTTATTCGAGACTATTTTCAAAACATAAATCAGGTATTTTCCTTAAATTAGCTTTGATAATTCATTAAAATATAAGCAATTTTATTAGTAAATTTTCACGTAAATAATAAACGATTGGTATTTTTTGAATGTTATTTAACTATACAAATAACTTACTTTTGCTTGTTCAACTGTTATGGGTTGCCCACCTGTAACTGGTTCCTTGCAGTATTTGTATTGTTGATTTCTCGCGTACATAACACGATCTAAAAACAAATAAACCAAAATTGTATTTATTAATTTATATTTGTATAAACCTTTTTTCAAAAAAATATTCTTTAGAAATACCAAACTAGGGGAAGTTAAAAAAAAGGCGTGATTTTTTTTTACTATTTGATATTAATATTATTAAATAAAAATTTCGATAAATAATAACATCTTTAACACCGACTGCATATCCACATTCTCGCATACATGGGAAATTTATAATTTAAAAACCACAACGAACATTTTTATTTTATTATGCCGCATGTCAAATATTCAAACTAATTGGCAGAACAAACTATTGTGCATACCTACATGTATTAGGACTCTAAATAATAAAAACCAATATCGAATACTAATAATGATTAATGCGTGTATTTGCACATAAAAGCAACATGATATGAATAAAACTTTAAAACAAATCTACCCCATTAACAAATAGTCATTTTTCACATAATAATATTATATAAATTACATTATTTTGCGATACTATACAGTTTTTATTTTCTTGGGGTGTCAAAGCATTATTTATATTATTATCTATCAATGAATTTGAGTATTTGTTGGTATTTTATTGTGATATTTATCATGATAAAAATATATTTTAGAGATGCAACTATAAATTACTTTGTAATACATTTGAAAGTGCTTATTTTTTTTATTTTATTTTTTGTTTACTTAAGTAAATTTAGGTAGTTTACATAATATAACATACAATTTTGATTTCGATTTTCTCAAGGATGGAAACCAATATATAATAACCACCAATAAGTACAAATTCCATGTTATAACCCGTATTTTTAATCTTAGAATCTAAAGTATAATATTTGAATAAATGCATAAATATTTTAATATAATAATATGATTAGAAATATAAATATTTAAAATTAAAAATTTAGATAAGTGAAACGATGCAGCACGTAAATTATACAATTATAAATCTATTGTTATGACTATTTTCAAGTAGAAATCAGTAGATCACTAATTAAACATGGCATTTATCTTTCATTTATGAGTTAAACAATAAAACAAAAATTTTTACAATGAATCAAAACTTAATATTCAACTATTAAGGAAGTGAATAAAAATTAATCACTGAAACAAAAATTAAAAAAAACTACGTAGGAAGTTCTATGTTATATATTATTATATTATTTATCAATTACCTTTTAAACATTTTATATACCAACTAAATAAAGAAAAACTTAAGTAAACTGTAAGCATTTAGTTTTCGTTTTAAACCTAAGTATGAACAATTATATTATTCTAAAATGATTCTAAGTGAAACTCATAATAATTGTTATTAGTCATAATTAACAGATTTTAAAATATTTTTGTCATAAAATACTATAATATAGTTTTTGTCTAAGGTTCAATGTGTCAATGTATATGGAATCGTTCAAACTTTTAAACCAATTTAAAAATGATCCGGAAAATCATATTTTAAAACCAATATATTTCTTTTACTTTTAAAATATAAAATTAATTTTGAAATATTATTAAAGTTTGTTTTTATTTAAGGGAAAATTCTGTTCAATATAGAGGATTAACTTAATCCCAGCTTCAAACATACAGAGAAGTAGAAAGTTTATGCTGGGTTAGTGTAATATGAAACAAATTTAGATTAAACCATTAAAAATACCAGATTGTCACGAACTAAATCTCCCATTAAGAATTTTTAAACACGTTTAAAGTATATAAATATTTATATCACACAAATAAACAAACGTGTGTGGAAAATTTATGTGGATTTAAATAGTTCAATAATAGTTTAATAGTACAATATATCATAAAAAATATTCATGGGTCAATAAATTATATAATTCAATAATTTATATTCTTTGTTTTAATAATTGATTACAAATATACCTTGACATAGTTTTTCAATGTAAAACCAGATCGGTTTTATTGTTTAGTATCAAAAATCTAACAATACTCGTCTATTAAAAGTATACTTAAGTTCTTATACTCATTTACCAAAGAAATTGGAAAACGACAATCCAAAAACTACGAAACAAAGTCGAAAACTTGGATAAATATTTTATTTTTTTTTTTTTTTATACAAGAGACTTTATATTTTCATCAGTTAATATTTTGTATAGACTATTGAATATACAATTTTACTTTATAGCTATACTTGGTTAGGTAATCGAGGTAAAAATTACTGAAACTATGTAGATTGTAGACTCGACTGATCAAAATCGATTAATCTGATTATTTTTTTTTAAGCTTTATTTGTATACTATATAATATACAATTTACTAATCTAATATTTTGTATCTGAAATAATCATAGTTATAATAAGATATAAAAAAATAAATTTGAATAAACGGACATTTAATAAATTGATTAGTCTAGATTTTTTTCCCTCCAATTTGATTTAAAAATATTTTTTAATCGACGCGCATTTTAGATATATTATTTACTATAGAATATCCGCACATTACCGATAGCAAAATCTCTACACGCCCACACATCATGGTTTATTACTATTTCTACTAGAAAGTAAAAACTATTAACTATAGTATATTCGTATGTATATGTATGATTTTATTCATTATCAATAGTAAATCATTATATTGATCACATACACACTATACGCATAGTGGACCGAATAAAGGTAAATAAAATATGATAAGAAATTTTGATTTTCTGTGTATCTGGAAATGGTATAAGTATTGTACATGAACATAATAATATATAAATGGATACACAACTTGAAATATCAAAGTTAATACGTATGTTTTTTCAAGAAGTAGTCACTAGTAACCGTGATTATTGTTTATATATTTTATTTTAGCTTAATCGCTTTCAAATATATACAGAGTGTTTCATAAGCATTTACTAGTTTACCCATAGCGATATCTTCTGAAATAATAGAGATATCATAATGATATTTTTTTTATAAGACTCGCATTAACAAAGACTACAATAATTTCATATTTTAATTTAATTTAATGTTTTAGTAAAAAAAATACAAAAAAATAATTTTTTTCAAAAAAATTGGAGGCAGTCATTTTGTATAGTTTATTTTTTTGAAAATTTTGTCGTTTCAACATTTTATTTTATTTTTATTTTCTCATAACTTTAAATCATTTTTTAGTTTCGAGAAAAATTGTATTAATACGATATAGTTCATAATTGAACGTTTCTATATATCTTGTCTCGTTTTCTGATAAGAATTATTTTATCATTTCTAAATATTGTTTTACAAAATATGATTCTTGATTTCCGAATTTTTTGTTTCAAAAATTGTTTAATATACGTAATAAATTTTAGACTGGTAGATATCTATTTATAATACTTAGACAGTTCAAAAAATAGTGGTTATCGTTTTAAAAACAATTATTTTAGAGACCTACACATAAGTATAGTACAATTAAAAACTAAAAAATCAGAATTTTAATACATTTATAATTAAAAATAAATGGGGGTAGCATGCTTGGTTAATCACCCCGTATGTAACATCATATGTGTATTGTGTATGAATGTCATAAATAATAAAAACTGTATGATTCACGTGAAATTAAAGTGGACATAATTTGTCGATCTAAAAAAATCTTTAATTTATGCACCTGTTTAAAAATAAATTAAGAAATATAAGGAACCGAGTGTTAGTATTATATCATAATTGTACACTATAGGGTAGGCATTACAATAGTTATGCATTTTATATAATGTACATAATATATAATTTTGAGTGTTAGTATAAAATTAAAATAAATTATTAAATTTAATTATATTTACTAATTTAGATTATGTAGGTATAAATTGACGGGAAGGTCGACATAAATTGAATTATACTTATAATTGAATCAGCATATTAAAAAATTGAAAATAAATCTGTAAAAATGAATCTGTCTGCCTAATTAAATTTTAAATGTTGTTGTTTTATTTAAGTTTTTTTTTTCTAACAGCAGGTTAGTAAAAAATTATAAATGATTAAAATCTAAATAGTAACTAAAAATCAGTCTGTATTAAGCATTTATCGTAAAGAAATATTTGAAATATTCGATTATAAATTGTATTAAAATCAAATTCGTTTACTAATAAATAATAATAGAATAGGTAGGTATTTTCTTTCCAAGTGTATAACCTTTACCAAATATTTGTTTCAATTATTGACTAATATTGACACTGTGTAAATCCATATATAATTATAAAATAATGATTTGATATTAAAAAATCAACATGTTTAGGAAAATTAACAGTCATACGGTGTATATACAATGATAACTTATTAGTAAAAAGCCTAAAACAATATCACAAGTAACATTTTACTGTTAAAAATGGTATTATATATTAATTGATCAACCTAACAACTTAACTTACTACATTGAATATTATTTTATAACCTATAAAGCTCAGCAGTAGGCTTTAAAAAAGTTAAAAATCAACAAACCAAAGAAATGCTTTACTTAATATAAGTATATAATGTTATGTATTATTTAACAAGTTGATACACCGTAAACCAAATATTGATCTATAATGAAATATAAAAGCGTGACAAATATAGAACATCTTTTTAATACCATGATGTTAATTTAATTACAAAAATAAATAAGATGTTTGAAAAAATATTATTTTAAAAAATAATAAATAGTTTTAAATTTTCAAAATCAGTCTTAACTGAAAACAAACTTTTGATTTCTTAATAGTAGATAATTTTAAAAACCATTTACATAATTATTGCATAATAAATATTTTAAACATTTAAATTACATTTTTTTTTAAGATTATTAACAGTTTTAAAACGTTACCAACCTAGTTATATAATATATATATTTTTAATTTCGAAACGAGTAGTAGTTCATTTATTCACTAAGGATAATGTACATCTATAGCCAATATGATTAACTTTTCTTACCGACATCATCGTTTTCAGTCATGCCTGTAGTAATACCGCTCCTATAGCTCAACTAAAATCGGATTTGATTGTTTTATTTGTTGAACAAGTGCACTTTTTGAATTCCAGTATACCTACATAAAAACGATTAACTGTCGCCAAGAAAAATAAAATAAAAACCATTTTATCGGAAGTGCGTGTTTAGAGGTGTAAAAGTTTTATTTTCGAAAAACAATATTCCGTCACGAGACTCGTTAAAAATTAATACACGCAGTACCTACAGATAGTTTTTCTCGGGGTAAAGGCGAACGAGATTTTTTTTTTTGTATGCATGCATGATGCATGCAATACTATTAGTAAAAACTTTTGGTACACGAAACCAATTATTAAAGTTTGTACAAAATTAAATGTATATCATTGTGTATATATACTTTTTTATTACGTAATTAAGTTTTAAAGCAAACAAATTTATTAATTACCCATATACCTACCTATGTATGATATATAATAATATACTATATTTATTATCTTTAATACATTTGAATCCAATTTATCGTAATTATAATAAATATTTTATTTTACTCTAAATCACAAATGTATTTTATATCTATATATAGTAACATATTTTCAATTGTTTTAAAATTATTTAATTACAACTATCATCGATAAATGTATTGATTCACTCGAGTTGCCGTAATTTTTCTTAAGAACTTATTGTCATTTTATCATTTTTAGAATACATAATATCTTTTGAAACATTTTTCAAGTTGAATTGACTAAGTAATAAGTATTGGCCATCGTTGTACTACTTATCATATACTACATTTTAAAATAAATCGTATAATATGATATTAATATCAATGTTAAGTTGACTTATGAATAGTTATAAAAGTTATAATATATCAACTATTTGAATAATATATTATATTTTAAAAATTTAATTTAATAATTTAATTCCTAAAATAGATAATTAAATTTAAAAAAATAATTTGGAAGTTTCTAAAACAAAATCTTAAATTATATTATTTTTTAAATTATATAAGCTAAACCAATTTGGAATGATTGTCTCATTCTATATATATAAAACAAAGTCGGGTTAGTTATACCATTTATAACTCAAGAACGCCTGGATCGATTTTTGATTTGTTGGATTCGTCTCCGCCCCGAATAAAATAATAACTATTAACATATATCTAAAAGATTTAAGTAAAAAAGTGACTGAGTGATTCATAATCAACAGAGAGCCGAACCTATTACAGTTAACGATTTAAAAATTTGATGGTAGATCAATATTAGAAGTTCACCGTGCACTAAGAAAGGATTTTCCAAAATTAGCACTTTAAAGAGGTGCTCACACAAAAAATTTGTGATTCACGATAGAAATCAAAAATTATTTCTATTTATTAATGGTTGCCATTGATTACAACTTAAAGATTATAATAGTAATATTAGAAATAAATTATAGAAATTAGTATTTTATTTTGTATATAAAATGTGATTGCCGTTGATTAATTGGACAGATGTGGTAAATGCATGCAACAAATCGTTGAATATAGGTGTATTGTCATTTTTTTTTTAAAGACAAAGTAAGATTGTAATTGATTTAAGTTAATACATCTATATATATATATAAATGTTTGTCTGTATGTCCTTTATCCATTCCTACACTATTCATCCGATCACCATGAAACTTTTGGAAGTTGTTGAGTACACTCCCGCGAAGGTTTTTGTCATAATATAGCATCTTATCCTACGTACATATTATACGCTATAAATTCTGCAAACATTGAAAGTGCTATTTATGATGGGATATATATTATATATAATCTCTGTTTATTTGTAGAGTTGTCAATGATTACATATTTTTACAAATAAATTTATAAAAAAAAAAAAAAACAAATCCTTAACATAGGCCACTGTTACGATGTTTTTCGTGTGCCTAATATTCTGATTTCACCTCACGGGGTCCTCAATTCGCCGTAGGTGAATTGTCTACCTGATAATATACTGCTCTCATATTTTTCGCGATCCGACGCAGTTGGATAAGTTGCATATAAATCACTTCAGGTTATTCTTAACTTAATCTTTGGCTCGGGCAACGCCGGGCGGGACAGCTTGTAAATATATAAAATGGACATTTTTCATGATAAATGGAAAATTTGAGCAACGATCTTAACTTAAAGTATCTAAGGAAAAACCACGAATAAGGTACAAAGTTAATTTCCATAATGTGTCTATAATCTCTAAGCAAGAATGTGATTACCATAAAATCCGGTATTTTTCTATTTTGTTTCTACTTCCAAATACATAGAATATTAATAATTTATTCGTGTCAACATTATTATTTGGTAATACTTTATTATATCGACTTTTCTATGGGTATTATATTTTTATTTATATTGTGTTTGTCCATCATTGTGATTTGTAGTATTAACTATTTTGTCATCCACTAAATTGCATATGATATACAGGTATAATTACTATAGTTTCAGTTATGATTTATTTATTGTCTTAATAATGTTTATTGAAACGTGGTTTTAAAGCTAGGACAGTGCCAGGTTAACTATAATTGATATCCTGGGTCAATCGTATTTGTTACTCATATTTAACATACCATTTAATATAATTTCTAGGAAGCTAAGATTTTAGAGTCAATAAGAACATTAAGCCCCACATTATTCATGTCATCATTTTATAAACTATCAATAAAAATAAAAGAATGGAATAAATATTATTCAACATTAATCAAATATATAGTTATTTTTTTTAACTGTGTTAATAATATAATTATTTTAATTACCTTTATATCTTAAATGTAATAATTTCTAAATAAACAACAAAATTTGTACAAAATAAAAATAAATAAATAAACTATTTGGTTAAATAAGTTATGTATAAATTTAACTTAAAATAGTTAATGTCAATAATTAAGGCGTTGAAACATATTATACTCCTCTTAGGTTTAATATTGATCGAGCATAATATTTTTTGGTGGTTAATAATACCCACAAATTTACTTTTTTAATACCAAAAATATCATTTCCCGCTTGCATTTAATTATGGTATAAAATTAATATTTTGAATGAAATTTCAACAATGTTGTGTTTAGGGACAAATTATTAAGGTATTTTTTTGTTTTTTGTTTCATTAGAAAAAAATGTTTTAAATTTACTAATTTCTTACCAAATTCTACTTCCAAATATTCTGTAGCTGTAGCTCTGTACACAGTTACTTTTAACAATTGACGCACTCGTTATTAGAATAAATGTTTCGATCACAATATTTTCCTTATAAAAAATAAACAATTTTACCTATATCTTCTTCTTCTTAAAAAAATATTCATATTTTTAATCCTAGTTTCTTGTAGTGATAGGGCATAACTTCTACTACGTAAAATTATTCAAAACAGTATTACTGTAAAATCAATAATGTATGTCTAACTTTACTAGAATTATTTAAAATCTAAAATATTCATTTTAAACGCTGAAATTATAGTATAGTAGTACTTTATACTTTTTATTATACGCAAAAAATTTCATATTATTTTGATGGTTACTTGAATTACATTTTTAAGTTATGTTATAGATAAAGTTACACGAAAAATATATACTCGTACAACTATTTATATTACTTTTTTAAGTATTTTTAAATATGAAATGAAATATGTCTTTAAGAGCTAGTAAAAACTTTTTAATACATTTATAATAATGTTGCGTTTATTTTTTCATATATTCAGAATAAAATATTTGTTTTCATAAAACACGTTTATAGATTATTACGTCATAATATTCTACCATACCTATCACTGCAAATTTAATTTTATTGTAAATCGTTATTTGTTCAAACTTCATCTATGATCAAAAATAAAATATTTTTTAAAAAATGTTATAAGCTTTTATGCAGCACGGTACGTATATGATTAATTTATCAACTGAAATTGTAAACCGTCCCCAAATGGTTTCAAAGTATGAATATATTATATTACCGTTTTAAAATTACAAATTAAAATATACCCCCCCAAGAGGCACATTTCTTGTAAATATTAAATCTGGCTTGATGAGTTGAAATTATTTAATATCTCCAATCACCAGGTAACATTATTTTAACATTAAAACTAAAATATTACTATTCAAACCAATAATATTAAATAAACACTAAAAGTATTTTAATAAATAAATACTACGTATTTATAAATAGTACTACGTTTATAACGATGTATTTTCAATATAAATGCTAGAAAAATTTAGATTTCAAATGTTCTTCACTTGCTGTAACATGATATGAAAATAATTGTTTCTAACTTATAAAGGCCTAGATAAAGGATTCGGAATTGATAATTGTGTTTATCTTTTAGGAGCAAAGGAATTTTAAATTTATGAAAACCCAAAAGTAATTAATTTTAATTTCTACAAATATTGATAAACAAGTTTGACATTTATTCTGATTATTTACTACTTATTTATTATTGTAATTTAGACTTTTAAATGTAAATATTGGTAAGTATTCAGTGTTCATCGATAATATCAATCAATTAATAAGCTACACTGTCAATGCATCCTACAATACAAGTTTTTAACTCAGAAGAAGTCCTTGATGAATTGTCAAATAAAAAGCGGGAGTAGATTTGATTTTATAAAATGCACAAAAAATAAATTAACAATCAGTATTTTTATTATTATTACTAACATATGCGTATGACGTATGAATATATGTATATTATGAGTAATAATATTGTATAATTTCAAATATAAATATACATTTTCAATTATTTACGAGTTACAAATAAACAAAAATTAAAATCCATTCAGAAGTAAAAAATCGTATCTACATTCTCTGCCTGACATGTAGCTAACATGTAAATATTTTTAATCAAAATGAATTAGCAATTGGTGACCTTAGACTGTATCAATAATAAATACTATAAATACCGTATAAAGAATATTTAATATTTATTATTAGTTTCACTGTTGTTATGGATTGTCTTAAGATTGGTTCGATTTAAAACATAATACGTAGTAGAATTATTTATATTTACCAAACAAATATTGTCAAAATCGTATTTTCGATTATTTATCGTTTTATTTTGTGCTTAAAAAAATTCTTTTGGTAATGGTTTAACATTATATAATTTCGTTGAAATCACCAACTACGACAAAAATATGAAAACAAATGACCCAAACTTACCATAGGGACAGGGTACATAAGCTTTTGAAACTATATTAATACATTTAGGAAAAGGAAAAGAAAAGAATTTTATGTTATACAACCCAACTATATTACCATAAACATATTTTTGGTACAAATCAATTTTTTTAATCAAATATTTGATTTAATGTAGAGGGATGTTTAAAAACATGAAAAAAATATGTGTAATAAATGCACATTGCGCAATATTATAAAAAGTAACGAAACTTTTTTTGTTTTTCGTATTCATCAAACATAGTATAGATAATTTATGAACAAAAGCAATAAATAGTATCATTTTTCAATTTTTTTTTGCCAGGTAAAAATTATGTAAAGTATATATGCATCAGTTGAGAAAATATATATAGGAAGTTTATATTAAGTACCTGAAATATTAAATTGTATGTGAAAATATAATATATATATATATATATATTATTTGGTAGATTTTACGATATATTATTGAGATGAGTTAGTTAACTATTTTAAATACTTCTTACATGCACCGAGTATCATCAATTGATGGTTTATCTATGTTCAGCCATAATAATTGCAAACAAGCACTCAAATACTTTTTGTAATATTAATTGTACGTTTGAATATACAAAGTCGTCAACATTTAAACTTCAAACGCCCATAAAAAAAATAAAGGTATTGATATATTTTTTTTTAATTTCAGCAAGAGAAATTTTTGAAAAATCTTGTATTTAATTTTCAAGACTTGGGCATTAAAATCAAATATCGTATGCACTTTAAACTTCAAAATTTTTTTTCCGTTATTCTGAAGAATTTCGTCAAAAAATTTTAGGTATCTTAGACATTTTATTTTTAAATTACAAAAAATAACAAAAATTATTTTTTCAAATACTTCTTTTCTACGTTATTTTGAAAATTACTAAGAAATTTGTACTTTTTAACTCAGAATATACTAATTATTAACCTTCAACCCGAATATTTCACTTCAACGGATTATTATAAAATACAAAATATTTAATTTTAAAATAAAAATAAAATAAATTTACTTTTTCGATATTAAATTTAAAGAAGTAATTATTGAAGTAAAACAACATTAACCCAAAATAATTTAGAAGAAATGATTTCTAATTAACTATATAACTATAACAATCATTTGTATCTGGTTTACAGTTTATTATACTATTATATCGTATTTTTTACATTACAGAATTATTGAAATATTTTTATTATTAGAAAAATATTATTTTAGGTAACCACTGAGGTTCTTTTTTTGTTGTACCATACAATTTTACACTTCCAATGAAATTACCTTCCATATCATATCGAATAGTAATGTACATTATTTTCGATGAAAACAAATTAAACCGTTCAATCATTTAGTTAAAATTGAAATTGGCAGTTTTATTGTTCTACCTATGAGCTAATAGTAATTTTGAATGGCACCGACGTGATGGTAATAGTAATTTACACGCAATTATCTAAATTATGTCACGCAAATTTTGAATTATTTATGAATATAAATACGAGATATTTAAATTATATCACATAAAATGATTTATCATTTACAATAGTCATTATTTTATTCTAGTGCCATTATAATATTGATTTCTTTATGGTAGACGTGCCCATTAACTTTATCTTTGTTACAGACTGTAGTATAATAATGAATAATAAGTAAACTATTTAGAGGTACCTGTAGGTTAAACCTAACCGACAATACGTGAACAGCTGATGTATTATGATTTCGTAACGTATATTAAACATTTGTATTAGGTATACCTACGTTAACAATATTTTCATTGACGAAAAAAAGCAAGTGTTAGTATCTATATTATGTTATAATTGACAATCGTTGTTTAAACCGTATAATTCGTACATGAATATATTTTAGAAAATTAAAATATTATTGTGTGATCTAATAGAACTAAATTACGATTATATGCGTTTACAAAGTTGGAATCGACTAAATATTTGTCTGCAACGGAATGTTTTTATTTCGTTATTCTATATTTTATTATTTTAATTATTTATATATTTTCCAGTCTTCATTGTTCTTTCTCAACTTTATTTACACATATAATACTATAACACAGTATGCTTTATATCTGTCACTTACCTATATGGTTACATATTTTAAAATATAATAATATTTGTTATGGACGCTGGTGATTTCACATTTGGCCAAATTCTAATCTTTTTTGCCTGAAAATTGATTTGGACGAGTTTCGTATGTGACGACTAGGGAATTAGTTAAGCCGTTTCGACGATTTACGTTACCCATCGAAATTACAGTAAACTCTATATTAATCGCTTTGCGGAAATATATTTAAAAATTACAAATTATGCATTTGTACATATTATAAGAAATAATTATGGTCCACGAATCGGCTTAATTGGATTGCGATAGCCTGATAACGCGATTTGCACGTTAATTATATTTGATTTCCGATCGTTTAAGTTTTATCGTCACTGATGTGTCAACTGTGCACGACATAGGTGTTGCTTAGAGCTTTGGATTAGTATTAGGAGTGTTAAAAACAATAATACAAAACAAGTCACTGATTTTTTTTTTTTTTTTTTTTTGTGAAAAAATAAATGTGAATGATAATGTAAAATAAATGTGGAACCGTGGAATTCGTTTGTATGTAGTTACCGCTTCACCCTATATTCCACGGATAATCGAAAGTTTACTTGTTTTGTGCTTCCACGTGTTTAATACCTTGTTAGCAGCCCGCTGTAGAATAATATTTAATTGTGGTTGACATATATAGATAAGTATTAGCTATGTTTTGTTTAAATTTATTTATTTTAATTTAATTCGACAATGGATATTAAGTCGATAATAGTAAGTCTGACCAAATGGGTGGGGAAGGGCAGGATAGGTAGGTTGTCGCTGAAACGGTACCAACTCGATCCTCCGTAAAAGTTCGTCCAAATAGTAAATTAAAAAAAAAATTAAAAATTGACCAAACATTACAGATGCAAGTCGATTCGCCCAAGTGCACTACGGTCGCCCTCGTAAGAGATACCAAAATATCTGCATTTTAGTTTATGAGTAATATCACAAATGAAAATTTACCTGTCCGCCTGTGTGCCGTATACATATTGGCGTTTAGCGGCGAAGCGTTTTGTATTCGACATGAAACGTCGGAAGTCCGATATTCCCGCATCATCTTATCGCTGACGGGCCTGGCATAATAATAACACCAACAATGAATACGACGACGACGGTTGTCGGTTTGTCTCGTACGGTCATTATAATATTATCACGGGCATAATAACATAATACGCAGATATGACAACGAGGCAGCAATAACCACGCGGCGCATAACGTTTACACAATAAGATTTTCACCGAACGTCTTAAAAATATGTAGCGAACGTCGTGTGATTTTTTGCTCGCGGCCCGTCCGCCGGCGGTGGATCCGCGTGTATTATAGATGCACTATCTTATACTTGTCGGCATAATAATAATAATAATAATATTTATGGCTCCCCTCGATCGCCGGTCGTGTGCAACGGCCGCCGCCGTCCCGATAATGAAAATATATTTGATAAGACGATGTGTACGTATAGAATATTGTTTTACGAGCACGCCACCGACACGCACACGCGATAATTGCCGTCGTCGGTATGAAACGGAGTGGGTACAGTCGTCGCCTTCGTAATCACCCCAAACGGCAGAGACGTGTGATTGCTGCGTTTTTTATTTATTTTTTTTTTTTTTAATGATAAAACGTATTGGGCACGCGGTGGGAAATTTTAAATCGGACGTGAAAACGAACAAACGCAACCGCCTTCCGTCATTATTGCGACGACGCCATCAACCTCCGTCGGCCCTTTTCCGCGACCGCATAGGTTTTTGTAAATATATATATATATACGACGCATAACACTAGTATAATATATCCAAGGCGGTTGTACCACGAAGACTATACGTGAGGGGTGATAGTCCGTACATATATATATATGTATCGTACAATATAGTGCCTACACTACATTTACCTCCCCGAACAATGAATGGCCGAACCCAAGTTCAAATATCACATTGGAGTTATTGGCCTTCGACTGCGACGCGCTTCATATTATTATAGTGCGTGAATGTGTGTGTATGTGACAAGATGAATAATTATCGTCGAAGACTACGAAAGGGGTACTGTGTGTGTGTGTGTGTGTGCGTGCGCACGCTCGTGGCAATACGCCAAATAATATATATATATATATATATATAGAACGGAAAATATTATATGTGAATAGTATAGACGTCGTTAAAAGAAAGGAAAAAAAGTATAGGGAAATTTCGTTATTTGATCGATCGTCGTTTGTCGGCCCACGGAAACGCGGCTATATCGGTAGTTTATATTATAGTATTTGAAGGTCTCGGCGAAGAAAGGAATAAAAAAAAAAAAATTACTCAACATAATCAGTGTTGAGTAGTACCGGTCGACGAGATCCAAACAAACCAAAACGACAGTAAAAATAATAAATATAAAATAAATAATGAAGAAAAAAAATTGCCTTTATCTGTTATTCGATTTTCACTCGTTAAATTTTCATGTACGAGTAATATATTCGAAAAATATAAATTCATGTATAATAAATGTAGTCGCAAAGTTGTTCGACGTCTGATTATTGTTTGCCTACTTAATTATATCCTTTGTGTACGATTTTCATGCCATGAAAAATAATTGAAAAAAAAAGTAAATGAATTATATGAATAGGTAACTATGAAGTTTCAGATAAAAAAATATCAATATACATAAATTTGTTAGGTTTTGTGATTCTCGTTAATGTATTTTAATAGATTCTAAAAAGCTATTGGAAAGCAAAAAAATTATTTTTTTATCATGATTATTTTATCTTATGTCTCATCGTTGTTCTATCATTTCCTTATTTTAAACTCTTCTTTATCGTGAACTTTTTACAGACTTATTATATCTCGTAAAATAAGTTTTATAATATTAATACAACACCAGAGTTCATTGTTATTATATAATATATACTAAAAATGATAATTTAATAATAATTTTTATTCCCGAAATGTGATGATCATGAATGGATGGCCTTCTTCAACAAATAGTGTAGGACAAAAAAACTATGATTAACAGATAATTAAATTTTAAAAAGGTCGGCAAGTAGATACTCTGCTGTACAGTGAATCACTATCTTGGATGTGTTAAATTTGCATTCATTAATCTAAAATCATTGTGTACAAAAACGTTTTTAAGCGAAGACGGTCTGTTAGCCTACATAACTAAGTTTATTTTAGGATATTATTACTATTAAAATAATTAATTTTACTATTAATAATACAGTAGGATGAATATTAATTTTTGTAGAAAAAATTGCATTTGAAAATTTCATCGAGTGTATAAAAAATTATAACATACATTGAAAGTTTCAAGCACCCACAAAAAATGTTTTTAAATTAAAACGAAATAACTAACAATGTCGTTTATCATTTAAATATCTAATTTTGTACAAATTTGAACTTAAAATGTCTATAAAAAAAATTTTTTTTTTTAATATATTCTTTTGAGTTTTTGGTTACACAATTAAATACTTACGAAAAACCCTGTTTTAAATTTTAAAACCTTATTTATAAAAATTGAACAATTAATAAATTTTTAAATACAAAACAATTTGAAGCATAAATACTAATAAAAAAAAAAAATGTGCTTATGTATTTTTAATATTATTAATCTGCTTTTTTAGCAACTTATGAGGAATCTTATATTAAATTTTCAAGAAATTTGACCCAACAAAATTTTTTTATCGATATTTAAAAAAAAAAATTTGAAAAACTAAAAATTTCTTAGATCTACAATTAACTCAAAAATTATCAAAATATTTTTAATTATATATATATATATATAGAAAATAATAATCTAAACATTTTGTAAAAATTTCAAATGTTTTCAATCATTCCTTTTTGAATTACATCAAAATTTTCGGAGAAAATAAGTGAATATCTAATGTCTAATTTCAAACACTCATAAAAAATTACTTTTACTTTCCGGTAAATTTTCCTTTTTTGGAAAAGTAGAAAAACCTATAAAAATCCTTGTATTGAACTTTCAAATCTTGATTTAAATAAAAAAATTTTTATTAATTTCCTAATAAAAAAAAAAATGCAAAATTTTAGGAATTTTAAGTATTTTCTCGGAATTTCAACTTCAAATGTTTATAAAAAACTATTAGAGGCTTACACTCAACGTTTTTTTTAATTTTCACTAACAACAAGTTATGAAAAACATTGTATTACATTTTCAAGTTTTTTAACCAACTGAAAAAACTTTTATCAGCAATTATAAAAAAAAAATAAAAAAACCGAAAATTCATTGTGCTTATAAATAGCTCAAAAAAGTCATATATTTACAGTCATTATTTCTTTTGTTACATTAAAAATAAAAATACATTTTGTTAAAAATTTGCGTTGTGAAAAAATTCTCGTTTTGGCTTTTTTTTTTTTTGTTTTTTACAGCTCATTTAAAAATTATTAGGAATTTTTTACTTTTGACCCCTTCCCATCAAGTACTAACTAGATTCACCTTCTTATCTGAAAAAATGCTGATGAAGAAAATCGGAGCACTTTTACTACCCTAAAACGGGATGACAGACACAAAAAAAGCACACGACATTACAAAATCAATACATTCATCGCTTTGTTCAGAATCCAAAATAATACATTTATAATTTAAAATAATATTAAAAGAAAATTAAATTTTACTATAAAAAAAATTGATCTGTGAAATTAATCATACAACATGATTAAAAATTAGATCAATATATCCAAAATTAATATAATTAATTTTCTTTAGCATTATTTTTATTAGTTCAATTATATATTTTTTATTATTATATCATATATTCAACCATACCTATAAGAAGTGACAAATTTAATGATAAATATTTAATATGATTTGAAATTTGGAATTTTAAATTATAGATATAAAATATATAATTCTTATAAACTTTTATCATCTGTTATATGAAGTTTTATTTTGCCCAACACCGCCAACAACCACTAAAACTTATTGTAAACTTAATACAGGTTGTTTAATATAATATTAAATGTTAAAGAAAATGTATTATTATTATTGTCTTTATTGTTAAGTTGCTGAAATTATATGAAATAAATATTTAAATGTGTTTTCTGTCTATATAAACTATTAAAATTTATGTGTTTGTCTAATATATTTTTTTAACAACTTTTTTATTAAACTATATGCAGTGTGTTCTTAAGCAAATAATAAAATTGCATATTAAGTATTAAATATCTGCTGAGAGTGTAATGAATAGAAAAGTAATTTGAATAAATTATATTTTTACACTCGAGTTAATGGTTTGGATAATAATAACACTTTATCTACATAATAACCTAAAACAGAACAACAATTTCAGCTGGACAATTTGTTCTATCTAATGATGATAATTAACTAGCTGAACTAAACTGAATTGTAATTACAATAAGAAATTGGCGTGTTTAAATTATCAATGTTCGTTTTAGACACTTAAACAGTTCTATAAATAAATGTGAACTTGGTACTTGCGCAAATAATAAATACCTAGTGATTACTGATTACCTGTATTGTAATTGTTTTTAAGAACATTAAATAAATGAAAAATTGAAATAATTTTAAGTGAACAATTAATAAAAGCCGACAGCGGCTTGTTTTGTTAAAATATATGACGGCAGAAAATTTCTAGACACCATGTCGCTTTAAGCTAAAACGAATGAATTATTAATTACTATTAAACATAAAACTTTAAAATATAAGGTTTTTTTATTTATGTGTATGTAATTATTGATGAGTTCATCTTTGAAAATCAGTATGGTCTTAATTATAAGGGTTTTTTAAAAATAATGGAGCTTAAAGTTGTCCATATTTTATTGAACTGAGATTTTCTGTGTCAACCTTACTTTAAATATTAAATAGTAATTTATTAACAGCTTCGAAATTCTAGCAAATCGTTTTGATCTTACTTTAAAGTTTAACTTTAAAAATAAGATTATATGTTTTTAGATCTTGTAATTAATGAATATTTTAAAAGATGGATGGAACAGACAAATTTTTAGCTCTTTTCGATTAAAACACATTTTTCTCTTGACAACGTTGTAGAATCTATACTACAAAATAAACTAAATCATTCATTATTATAAAATAAATGACTATAGATATTTAAATTCCATATACTTCAGATATTTATTGATAATATGTATATACGAATAATTATACAAAATAGTAAAATGATAGAATGACAGATAATTTACAATATTTTTTTTTTTTTAGAAACCTCTATGCCAATGATAATTATTTGCATAATATATAATAGCTTATAGATATAAATAATGCGGGGTTTAATTATTCTTAATATTTCACTGTATATATTATAGAAACCCGAAAGATATGGAATGGCGAAACACCATTGGCCAAACAAAGTATATTGCATTAACTTAGTAAGTAGGGAAACGAAGGATCAAATTGCAATACCCAAATCCCCTATTCGGTGCATAATTATAAAATATTGTTGTTTCTTAATACAACTATAATTATTTATGAATATATCATATACCTATTATATGGATCATGGTTTTGTTTTATCAGAGGTAGTTTTATCATTTTTAATCGATCCAATAATTAATATCTATATATTTTGTGTGTATAAATGTACACATTTTAAACACAAAACGAAATTAAAATTTAAAAATACCTGCAAGATAACGATTGCTTGAAGAAATGTAAAAATTATCCTTAATTTTTATACCGGTTCCGGAGGTTAACGAATACTAACAGACGCTCAATAATTTTTATGTATAAAGAAAAAGATGAAGATATAAAGATAATGACAAAATAACTTGATAAAATAATCTTGGTTGGTTATACGCAAGTATAAGGAAAAAAATTAAGGTTTGTTTCAGAACTATGTGTTTGAGGTTTTTATTAAAGGACAATGACATATTTTTTTCTATTCAAAATCATAATAAGGTAGCAAATTGACTTGTTTTTTTATTTTATTGTTACTCATAACAAAAGATTCTTTGGTAGGAGGTATGTATTTATGTGTGAAATTGTTTTCCACGAGAATATGAAATTCATATAGCTGTTTGACCTCGCAGATTATACTTATTAGATTGTTCGTACATTCAACTTAAAAAGTTTTAAGAAAAATTGGATGGAAAAAAATGTTTTGCATGTATAAACGTGGCCAGGCATATTGCAGTGCACGAATACAATACGAACTGAGATTTTCTAGAAAATTGGACTAAAACTACTATCATTTGGATATATTGCAATAAATATTTATTTAGTATCCACTTGTATGATAATATGGTGTACACATGCTTATATTATAACACATATTATGGTGAACAAATCAGGAGGATATTATATAAAACGAAGATAATGTGACGTGAGAACAAAACGCAGCGCAGTGTTTAAATTTTGAAAGTCACGTGCCATTCAAACGGTTTATATTATACGGAATGGACGTGGTTTGAAAACTTCTATTGTCGATACAAAAGCCATCTCGTTGGAGGACGAATTGACATGCAACAATCATTATATGTATATATACGCACACACACACGCGCGTACGTACGTCATAACGCGGTTGAAAGGAGTTTTGCATTTGAATCTCAATGCACGTTCAAAACGACTTTGAATACAATTTTAACCCTCTCCAAATACACCTTATGCGCTTGTCTTCACACTATAAGCTTAGGAACCAGATCTCATTTATTTTCCGATAAGCGAGCTGCACATTGTAAACAATATATAAAGCCGCCGGAGGTTATTGAATTTTGGGTAACGTCATAAACCGTTGAAATTTTATTCGTTCCGGTATACTACCTATTGTATCTATAGTTATAGGTACGAAAATAAATAATTCCGTTTACGCGTCAATAATACAAAATAGAAATGTCATAAATACGCGTGCATGATAACCCTTGAGTATGAGTAGCGGTATTGGCAAAAATCCGACGGAGGCGTCTTTAAGATATGTAGACCTAATAGTTTTTTTGGGTTTTGCTTCAAAAACCTAATCTGAAAACTGTAGATTTTTTTTCAAAATGTTATGTATTTCTGCAGTGGCCTTATTATACATCACTGTATGATAAATTTATAACTACCGTGTTTACAAAATATTAAAAAAACAAATCATATTTTACTCTTTTTGACGTTTTTTTCATGTAACAATTTTCTGTGATAACCCCAATAGGTAGCGATCTAATATTATGTCATCTACAAAAAAAATGATCTTCATATAACTAGTGGCGATATAATACGTGTGACCTACATGTTCATTCATTTTTTTTTTTTTTTATTGTTCAATTAAATTGTTTTAAAACATTTAAATAAAGTTTATATATTAGGTAAATATTGATAAAATAATAAACATTAAGTAATTAATTATGGACACAAAATAAATATTTTGATAATTAATCTCCCGAGTTACTTATTATTTTGTATATTAATCAATTGCAAATATTTTTGATACAAAAGGATAAAATGTAATAGCCATTTATAGTTACGTTCATTTGACCAAAAATTTAGATAAATAGTTGATATTATAATATACTAGCTGTCCCACCCAGCGTTGCCTGAGCCAAATTTTAAATTAAGTTTAACCTCAAGTGATTTGCATGCATCTAGATAGGCAATCCATTGCATTGAATCGCGGACAATATGTGAACAATAAATTATCAGGTAGGCAATCCACCTGCGGTAGATTGTGGACTCCATGAGATGCGTAAATGAGTGAAATCAGAATTAGGTAGCTACATGAAAAACATTGCCACGGCCAAAAATTTGATTTTTTCTTATAAATATATTTGTAAAAATATGTATATGCCATATTTCTACTAACTATAATAATTATAAAATATGAAACCATTGACAACCCTATAAATAAACAGAGATTATACATAATATATATCCCATCAAAAACAGCACTTTCAATTTTTTCAGAATTTATAGCGTATAATATGTACGTAGGATAAGATGTTATATTATGACAGAAACTTTCGCGGGAGTGTTACTCAACGACTTCCAAAAGCTTCATGGCAATCGGATGAATAGTGTAGGAGTGCATATAGACAAACATTCATTTTTATTTTTATAGATGTATTTACTTCAATCAATTGCAATCTTAAATTTGTCCTAAAAAAAAATTATAATGTTATTCAACTCTCGTATGATATAATTTGAAATATAATTTATTATTTCGAATCCATAAACGCGATAATTTGATGCAGGCGTTTACCACATCTACCCGATTAACCAATGGCAATTATATCGTATACACAAAATAAAATATTAATTTCTATAATTTATTTCTACTATCACTATTACAACTTACATATTATATTAATAATTTTTGTTTATTAATGGTTACCATTGGTTACAACTTACAGATTATAAGAATTTTATATATAAGATGAGTTGTAACTAATGGAAACCATTTATAAACAAATATTTCCATCGTAAATCTCAAAATCCTTGTGTAAGCACAAACTTTAAAATACAAATTTTGATTCAAAAATTAGCCTATGACCTATTCTCAGACTTACCAAATATACACAAAATATTTCATGAACATCGGTTAACAGTTTCGGAGGAGATCAATAACAAACACTGTGACCGAAGATATTTATATATAAGATAAGATTAGTACATTATAATGTATTTTGTTGATCTGCACATAAATGGAAGGAACATTATTGGTAGATCAGATATTGAACTGTTACCAAAGTATAATATTATATACATTATATGAATTATAAGTGGGGCTAAAGACTTCTAGGAGTTTGTTTGTTTTTCAATAATCGTTCAAAACATAGCTAAATAATTTAGAAATTTGTTTCATAACAATTCGAGTTTATATTCAAAATTTATAGTTGCATATTTTACACATTTGACTATTTTTCATTTATAAGTACATATTTGACCACTTTTGAAGTAAAGGTTTAAGTTTTATAAATATTTTATAAAAAAAAAGCATAGTTTTAAATAGATTTCCTAAACCTGAGATATTATTTTGATGGTTTTATTTATACAAATATAGTGTTTATGTTATCCTTGCCGATCACTCGCATTGTTACTTATTGGTGCATCGCACACGTGATTCCCAATAGTTAAAACAATTATATAATATAAATTATAATTATGTAAATATTATCTAGATATTATAATAAAAAGGTTTTTTTTTTTTTATTAGAATTAATGCTTCAACTACTGAGGTCATTAGCCTGGTACTATGTGTGGAGGAAGAGTTGGTTGGAACACGTTTTTGTATGTATGGCAAGGATTTGTTGCTAAAAACCCGGGTGATCACCCATCCGGGAGCTAGCAACACCGGCCGGTACGTACACTCAGAGCGTTTCCGCAGTTGAGCGTACGACCGGTGGCTATAAAAAAAAAAAAAAGGTTTTATTTATGAATTCTTTTTGAAATTCATATTCGGTGATTCTTTAAGACATAAATGCGCGCATATTTTATGGGTTTTTAGTGCATGAAGTCTCTAGCCCTAGTTTAAAGTATTGATTTATTAATATTTAATATACAATTTATACGTCTTATTATATATTATATAATAATATATTAATGTGTATAGTTTTGTACACAGATGTATTATAAAATAATAATAATAATAACGTACAAGTGGAAAATTATACGACATATATAACAAACCGTATGTGTCACCAAATCACACTTCGACTTCTGTTCTGAAACTATATAGTTTACGTGTGAAAACTGGAAACACGGAAATCTTACCGTTTTTCACGTCCTTCTGCGCGCGAGCCACACCTTGCAGTCTGTCGGTGGACATGGTCGCGGCAACCGCTTTGGCCACGACTCCCAATTTCTTCACCGGCCTGCCGCCACTGGCACCAGCGCCCTTGCTGTGGTTTCCGGTCGTCGCGTCCATTTGACGGCTTCGACCGTTGTGGACGTCACCACTGGCATTTCCGGAACGCGCGCCCAATGGCATTTCAGCCCGGGCTGCCGCAATATAATAATAATAATATTGTAATATAATATAGACTAGTCCTGTGATGGGAATTTCGTTTTTCGACAGTAGCATATAAGTATATGGTGTGCGCTCCGCGAGATAGTGCGGTGTGAAGTGCAAGATTCTCTGTGCGTGGAAAAGAATTAAAAACGTGAAAAAAAAAAAGCCGTTTCACGTGTTCGAAAACCATTAGGTACCAAATTTTTCAGGTGGGCGGCGAAGGGGGGTGGAGTGAGTCAAAAGCTTGTATCGAACACCGAGCAGCGGCGGCGTTCACGCCATACTGTAATCAACGACAACCTTAGCGGCGATAATATAAACGATAATTTAGCACCACGCACACACACATTTATAGTATAATCTATACGTATAAAACTAATGTGTATGTGTAAAAACTTATCGTAGGAGTTTCGAAAAATCAAACAACGGCGGCGATGGGTTTATAATAATTACACACGTTCGTCACAATCTACGGCGGTAATTATTGTTGGCAATCGTGTCCAAAAACGTTCGTGTGATTTCATGACAGATCGGTCGACACGCCAACAATTTGTTAAGTACTCAGAGTTCCAACGCTGAATGTTATCGCGTCATATGCACGGAATTCCATGAGCGTGTAAAAACTAAAAACTACGTGTGATGTATGTGGCTACAACTCTAACAAATAATTCATCATAATATGATTTATAGCATGATTGATTTTCCTAAAAAAAAAAAACACCTCATAAAATCTAATTATTTAAATAATATTTCAGTATGTAAATTATTGATCTCGTTATTTATTTATTAACAGCATAAAAATAAAAAAATATATTTATCTCTACTAATTATTTTAAATTTACAATGTCATACGGTACGAATACGTTAAAAATATTTAAAATATGTATATAATTATATTGACATAACTACTCAAAAATTAAAAATACAAGAATTTGTAATTATTATTTATCGAATATAATAATTATTATAAGTTTTAACCTGGTCATTTCAATATCAATGGAGGATGGTGATGAATTGTTATAACTAAATTTCCTAGTAACAATACAGAATAATATATTGAGAGGGATAAGATGTATTAAGATTTCAAAGAACTGAAAAACTCTGAACAAGAATAACGTTGATAAAGGTATCACATTTGTAAATCAAAACGTTCGCAAGGTTTAGCCGAAGACATTTATCACGCGGCGCTCTGAATAGACAATTTCGCTACATCCGACTCTTACATAATCTGTATCGTACGTACGCAAATCCCCGAATGTGTAACCTACGGGTCATCAGTGAAACGTAGAATCTACAATACAGCATCCACGCAATTTTTGTATGATACTTTCAGAAGATGAAACAAAGTATAGATCAAACACAATGACCATTAGTTCATTGTTCGAGTATTCAGAACAATTATGTCCCAGCTATTTATTATTATTATTATGTTTTTATTTAAACGAAATTGTGGAAATCAAAAACGCACAATATTGCAACATGCTCAGAATTAGGTTAATTAATTGTACTAAAAAAAAATTAGACTAACTTCAGTCTTCTGTCGAGGTCAATAGTAAAAATGCTTCAATATTTAAATTTAGGGTGGTTTCTGAAATAAAATTAGATTTAGTGTGGACCATCAAAAATAAATGTCTCTAGTACTTTTCAAAATAATCGAGAAAAAAAATACAGAACGTGGGCAACTTAGGCTCAAACCTATTGACGACAAAATAAATTTTGCTGTAATTAAAAAATGAAAAACCATAGATTATTGAAATGTTTACTAAATATTAACATTAGCATTTACTAGACATGATATTATTTTCAAAATATTTTAATTAATTAAACGTGTATAATATTTTAAATTTAAATAGCTATGAGGCTTGACAATTTAATTTAAGGTTATTTTACAAGTCTTCCTTATGAAAATTTAAAAATACATTAATTCCAACATTTTTAAATATATATATATATATATATATTATATTATATAATTAATACAAAAGAATGATGACACCACTTTCAATTTAGTCTTCGATAAGGATTACTAGGAAGTGAAATGGTATGAAAGTTATTAATGCATGAATTATAGTTTTCTAATCTAGACAAAATCTAATTGTAAAAAAGGTTATTCTAAATTTATTTAATGGCGAAGTGATTGTACAACGTTTAAGTTAAAGACAAAGTTGAACGTTTGTTATTTGTTAGAGTGTTAAATATTAAAATAATTGAATTATTTTATGTTGTATTTTAATTTTTTAGCCGATATCAGTATTTGTATCTTTATTGAGTATTTGCGTTTAGTTTTTAAGCTAGTGTACATTTTATTTTTTACCAGTAATATAGAAAATGTAAAAAAAAAATAGTTCAATATATCATATTACTAATAGAAAAACAAATTACTTGCACTAATATAAAAAAAATTATAAAATAAGCTTAGAAATAGAGATAAAGCCCATAACGTTTCCGCCCATAGCCGTTTGGTTATGAAGAGTTGAAACCCATATTACAGCTGGTGGTCTATTTTTTTATGCCAAAGAACGAATTTCTTTTGAGAAAAACTAAAATTTCCATATAGCGGTAGATATTGGCGTACAGACAATTTCTAACGTATAGGAATCGTTTGTACGGCGTACAAAATAAACCCCTCGAGTGAACACTCTGGTTTTTAAAGTTATTTATATATTATTTGGAAACGACCTTAGTCACATTTGATCCATCCATGACTTAATTATAATACAGATTTGAAATATGTAATTTTCTATTATGTTTATGTTATTTAAGTAAGATAAAGAATTTAACTGTAGAAGATTTTGTTGTTTTTAAAAAAAGTGCTTTTTTATAATTTATTATAAATTATACCAATCTACGATGGTTTAAAAAAAAAAGTAAATATAAAAAATTAGTTTTGAAAGAACATATTAATTTAGGTGACAATTTAATAAATTATTAGTATAATTGGCACGAAGTTGAACAAAAAAAAACAATATTAAACTATATTTATCATATACACGTATTTTCAGCATAAACAAACTTTTGAATTTAATATTTTCGACGATATTTAAACGTGCATTATCTTTTTTTTTAATTTCTATATTTCAGTACAACACTGTAACTTATGCAAAATATAATATTTTTTTTTTTAATTATAATAAGTTAAATAGATTGGGATAAAAATCCTTCGAGTAGAAAATCAAAAATATATTGAATTCAGAATATATACTTCCTTATACTATTAATTTCAGCATAAATTAAAAAATATCGTAAAATATAATCATATAAAAGTAAAACATTAAATAAAAGAAACTATACAAATTTAATTAAATGTTTCTGAAAATAATACTCCTTTGGTATTTTATTTTACATTTCCTAATCTAACTATACATATTTTATAATCGGTGGGTAGTTTTAACCAAGTGTAATGGTAAGTTATTATAGGTAATTAATTTTGTTTATGAAATAATGTTAGTAACCAAACTGAAAGATGTAACAATTTAACAAATAAAAGTGATGTTAATATGTATTAGATACCTTGTACAATGTACCTATTACTATGTTGAAAAATATATTAAACCGTTTTTCATTTATATTGACTAACTTTAGACTTACAAACATCTATTGTTAATACCTATTATGATTAGTACCGATATATTAGTATGCGTTTTGTATAATTATGTGGATATACTTGTTAGGACTTACCTTGTATGTATGTCGTTAACTTCTACCCAGAAGAAACTACGATAAACTTCAAAGCCATTAAAATGTGTTGCCGTGCGTTACCAATACCACGCAGGCATTGATTGCATCGCCCTTCTCAGTTACTAATTAACAAATGCGTGTTAGGCTGACCTATAAAGTAAAGCATAATCCCACTGCTTAACAGCCGTTGTTTACATAAGCGTTATTGTACAACGATGACATGCTGCAATAAATATTAAATTCCAAGTTGGGGTGAAAATATAAAGATATCTAATAGAAACGTTTAATACATAGAGTTTATAATAAAATGTACTATTTTATACTACCCATGCAGGTGTTAGTTATAATGTAGACAAATTATTATATGTATAGGTACATTATTTCCTTGTCGGTGGTGAGAGAGAAACAAAAAAAAAAATATTTTTTTGTGATTCAGAACGAGTAAACTACTGTGGCCTAAATAAAAATACGTATAGAGGGATACGTCCCTTTGCGTACACCGCCCATGGCATACTAATTTTTTATACTCGTAATAAAAACAAACGACACCTAAGTGAACCAGAATAATTCACGTTATGTTGAATAAAAATTAGAATAATAAATTCATCTCGATCTTATATCTCGCTGAAAAAAGGTCTAATTTAAATTCGAATAACTATAGTTGTAGGCATTAGGTACACATTTTTCTATGGTTATTAGCACTACTCCAAGCACAGTTTCCATTTGTTTAAAAATACTAATGTTAATTTCCCGTATACATTTTTCACTACATGTATAAATATAAAACTATATTTAATATAATATTGATATAATACATCCAATATAATATAATTTGTTTTTATTTAAATTCATAATCTGGTGTTCTCATATTTCCAAAATCATAGATATAATTTTAATACTATTAAATAAACAACGTGTCAATATATAACAAATAAAAAATACTTCCACTTATAATATTAAAAATAACTAAACATAAATGAAAAAATATACCTTATTATCATACATATAACATTAATCTACATAAATAAATAAAACCATTTAGGTAAATAAAATACATCTACAATCAAAAAAATAAAAAAAAAAATGAATAGAAAATAAAATGTATGCAAGCAATAAGAATGAAAAATCAAATTATCATTTCAAATTGAATATATATAATAATCATGATTATACGTAATATTTCTCAAATTTTTTATATTTTAATTTTAATAATACAGAATACAATTATTATTGTTACAACAGTATAATATTATATATATATGTAGTTAAATTTCAACACTGTTAAGTGTTTAACTTAAAAATAATTATATTGCAACGTTCTACTTTAATATAATTTATACCTTTGTAATAAAGTTAGGTTATAATATAGCCATATAGGCACTTACAACTCGTTAAGTAGGAATATTAAAATTAAAAATGATTTCATTATTAAAATTTGAAGTTTAAAATTTATGTACAATAAATAATAATTCATCTTAATTGACTCAAAACTACATCATTGTACACTGTATTTTAAAAATGTTGAAGTTTATTTATACAATAATAAAATATTAATAGTTCATCACTAATATTATATTATAACTTTTTGTTGGTATAAAACTTAAATTTTTATCGCATGTCATGTTTATATTGTTAAATAGTTATAATCCGAAAGTATTCTTTAACAGCGGAATAGGAAAAGAAGTAATCAACTCGATCAAACTTAAAAAAAACTTAGTAATTGATACGGTACCTATTTAAAAATATTTGTTTTTTAATTTGTTACTACAGTTTTTTCTAGCATAAGTCCATTAAAAAGAAACATAATTAATATTAAGTAAAACAATTTTGTGGAAATCAATTGTTATAAATTATAATCTTGTTTTTATAGACTACAACGGGCTAAGTTCCGAGTCGTTAATTATTGAAGCTATCTCCAATGTAAAACTCACAACATGGTAATTTATCCTCTCTATTGTTTTCCTTGATATCGATAGTATTCATTTAGCTTTGTATAATGTACATAATTGTGACCTATAGTTTGTGGATGATGTGAAATTATTTTTTCTTAATTTTATAATGATTATCAGTAAATGACAATGTCCATATTTTATGAGTCGAGCTAACTTGTTGATTTGTTGAATGGAATTTATACCATTTGGTATTTCTCTATACTTTGATGATTTTAAAGTTATGTAATTTTATCGTTGTCGTATTCCTTTGATCTTTGACAATTTAATTCAAGGTTCAGATTCGAACCGTATCTTTCTGATCACTTTAATAAGTTTGAATTCGCCACTACACACACTGTTATACAGTTACTAGTCTCTACTCGAATACATGTAGGTGCTGAAGATAATAATTCAAACTACAAAGGTTCATACAAATAACTGCAAAAGATTCTAAATTGAACGTGTCTCTTAATATAAGTCACTAAAATGTATTTTTTATTCTATCTATTTCGCTTAGTTTTTGCCATTAGTTCTACTATAATACAACGTCATAGTGTAGACTCTGTGCCGACTAAACGCGTTAGATCGTTGGTACGTTTATCTCTGATTTGTAGAAATTAAAATTTAAAAGAATTTATTTTGATTTAATATACAATGCCATTTAATTAATATAGTTTTGCTGCTAAATGAGATGACGCGATCCGCAGCAGTCGTAAGTATAATGTACAAATACTTTAGCGTACCGCCAACGCTCGTTCTTATCAAGTGCCACTTCGGGGCACAAATAGCGGTTGACTCTACCACTCTACCACCTTATCTGGTCAAGGTATTGGTGAGGAGAGGGATCGAGCCGGCTGTAGGCGTATGGACCAGCGATTTATTACCTTGCTGATGTTTTACGAATAAGCAAGTCCGTAACGACAACCACCGGCTATAACGAGTGACAGAGTGCAAATCATATTCGTTCTGAAAAAATCTAAAACATCCATAAATCGTATAATTAATTTTTAATTAATTGGTGTCTGAGTTGTTTTATACTTTTATCCTTACCTCTCGCGTAACACAAATTCTGACCAGACAACAACATCTTAACTCGGTCTATTGAGCAATTAAATACATTGTTTTAGAGTTTTAATAGTTTTTTCAGTTTTTTTTTTCGTTTTATATGTATGATACAATTTTTGTTGACGAGTAAAAAAAATTAAAAAGGTATCACAATATTATGATTATTTACTATACATAATGAAATATTAGAGACTGTCTCCGTTCAGAATCATTTTTTTATTAAATAGAATAATTTATCTTTGTATTCAAATTGAACACGTCCATTAGAGTGGTAACTCAACGACGAGGTACAGAGTGTATCTAATAAATAGCAGGACGATTTTTTTAATGATAGTTATGTCAAAAGAAATTTATACAGCTGACAATACCTTAAATATTCTGGACGTTTTATTATAATTTGAATAATATTATTTAATTATATAGCTATATATAATATATATATTATATAGCTATATATTTAATTATATAGCTATAGGTATATTTTTGTTCATTATTTATCAAATCATTAATAATTTCAACAAAATATGTAATTTAATAACCGGTAAATATAATTTTAAATTTTTAATTTTTGGAATTATTCTTAAAAAGGTCGGCAAGTGGATACTTTGCTGTACAGTGATCACTTTCATGGATATGTTAAATTTGAATTCAATGATCTAAAATTATTGTATACAAAATACGATTTTAAACGAATACGGACTGTTAGCTTACATAACTAAGTATATTTTATGATATTATTGCTGTTAAAATAATTAATTTTACTATTAATAATACAGTAGGTTGAATATTAATTTTTGCATTTTAAAATATCATTGAGTGTAAAAAAAAATATAATATACTTTAAAAGTTTTAAACGCCCACAAAAAATGTTTTTAAATTAAAACAAAATAACTAACAATGTCGTTCTTCGTTTAAATATCTAAATTTTTCCAAACTTGAAATTAAAATGTTTATAAAAAATTATTTTTTTAATATATTTTTTTAATTTTTTGGTTACATTATAAACTATTTACCAAAAACCTTCTTTCAAATGTTCAATTCTTAGTCATAATAACTGAATATTTTATTAATTTTTAATTACAACACAATTTGCAAATGTTCAATGATGAATTTCGGTCAAAATTTAAAGTTTAAATGCTAAAAAAAAATTGTTCTTATATATTTTTATTACTTTTGATCTATTATTTAAAAAATTTATTAAAAATCCTGTATTAAATTTTCAAAAAAATTAACCCAACGAAATTTTTTAAACGATATTTAAAAAAAAATTGAAAAACGAAAAATTTCTTAGGCCTACGATTAGCTCAACAATTGTCAAAATAATTTAAAAATTTTTTAATGTATAAAAAATGATAATCTATACATTTAGTGAAATTTTCAAATGTCTACGGTTATTCCTTTTTGAATTACATCATAATAAGAAAATCGTTCTAAGAGAAAACTGGTTATTATGTCCAATTTCAAACATTTATAAAAAATTTATTTGACTTTTCGATAAATTTTTTTTAGAAAAATAGAAAAACTTATAAAAAAATCTTATATTGAATTTTTAAATTTTAGATTTAAATATAAAAATTTTTATGAATTTCTTAACTAAAAAAAATACAAATTGTTGTGGTTTTTATGTATTTTGTCGAAACTTTAACTTTAAACGCTTATAAAAAACTATTAGAGACTTACGTTTAAGTTTTTTTTAATTTTCATTTACAAAAAATTATAAAGAACGTTATATTAAATTTTCAAGTTTTTTTACCGATTAAAAAAATTTTTATTGATAATAATAAAAAAAAACCTGAAAATTGATTATGCCTATAAATAGCTCAAAAAAAGTCAAAATATATTGAAAATTTTATTGGGTATAGAAATTATTTATAAAAAAATTTTGTGAAAATTTCATACAGTATATCTATTGTGATTACATTTGGTGTTACACAAAAAAAGCAAAACCGATTTTGTCAAAAATTGACTTCGCGTAAAAATTTCCGTTTTTTCCTTAATTTTTTTGTAGTTTTTCCTAACGTGTTTGAAAATTATGGGGAATTTACTTTTGACCCCCCTCCCCAAAGTATTAACTAGATTCACTTTTCAACCGGAAAAGATGCTAACGAAAAAAAAACGGAGCACTTTTAATACCCTTAAATGTAGTAACAGACACAAAAAACAAACACACACACACATCAATGTAAAATCAATACATTCCTCGCTCTGCTCAGAATCTAAAATTTTATATGTCTTAAAATAAAAAGTACAATAAATTGACGATTCGTGATTTAATAACATGTCTTATGCATAAAAAAAAGCTTTATGTCTAGCATGAATGAACATTGTGTTACAACTCTTATTAATATTCTAAATTATTAATATTATATATTTTTTTTATATCGCTCACTTCATATGTAACCATATTCAAATAACTTTATTATAATAAACTAACCACTTAATTCAATATTAAACCATAACCCTTTTTAACAAAATATTAACTTTTAGATTATAAAATGAAACATAAAGGACGCCAAATAAAATTATTCAGCTAAAAAGTTTTGTTAATTCAAAATAAATAAAAAAACAGCTAATTTAAAAAAAAAGCATTAATTCCATTCAAAATTTTAAATAAATGCATTACCCAGATAAAAATAAAACCTATCTATAATTATAACAGTTAACAATAAACAGAATGATTCATTTGAAAAATATCAATTTATTATGCCCAAATATTAATAAAACACATAATACCAACTTATTTACAATTGTAATTCTTGTACCTCTTTTTATTTGAAAACATTAGTACATAAATTGTATTAATACAAGTAGGAAAAATCTTAAATCCAAAAGAAGCTACAAAAAGACTGTTGAAAAATATAATTTCTCTACGTTTAATAGAAAATCTTTTTCTCAAAATCATAAATTTTAATTTTCCAAGAAAATCGATTAATATAATAATTGCTTTTATTGAAAATGCATACTGTTAGAAAATAATTCGTGTTTGTGTTTGGAATATAATATATATTGCTTGAAACAATTTATGTTGGAAAAATAATATCTAACTGGAACGAAACTTTATCAAAACTGTATTTAATCAGAAAAAATATTTAATGAGAACTCATCCTCTTCAAAAGATAAGTGTTTCAAAATATTAATTTAACAGGTAACGAATTTTAATTCGTAATTTTTTTCTTTTTTTTCTGCAGCACTTTATGCGATTGATTATCATACAAATACATTTTATGGTGTAAACAGTGATGTAAGATAATATGGTTTCCAAAATATGAATATGATATAAAATTGTCTTCAAATGTGTAGTATTACTCATAGTTATATATTTCAAGAATATGCGTTAAGTGAATAAATCATTGTAGAGGTTATTATGAACTGAAATAATGTCCTTACTAGGCAATGAAAAATAATATTTATAATGATAATTAAAAATTAAACTTTAAACTATATAATTATAGTAATTAAATGCAAAACGTTGTTCGATAAAAACAATTAATCCAAAGCCAATTCAAAAATTAATAAAATATAAAAGTGATTGTATAAAGATCAGGATAGTGACTGGCGAGGATAATTAACAATTAATTAATAATTATATCATCAAAATCATTATCTGAAGTTGGTAGAGGCTAATAATCATAAGATTATTAATGATTGCAATGAATCTGGAAATATAATGTTAAATATTTGGTTAATAATTGTTTTTTAGCTTTAAAACCATTAAGGATTAACAATAAATAGATACATTTGATAATTATTTGTAACAACTGGCTGGTTCATGCAGTCAATGGTAAAATATGCTTTCGATCTATTGTTTTGTACCTATTTGAGTTATCGTTGACATAAAATTCGAACTCATTGTGAAATATTGAAAAAATAGACAGTGGTGTAGCTAAATTGCCTATCCAAGACGCCGTGTAATGATAATAATTCTAGGTACATAAAATATTAATGTAAAAAATAACCATATTCTAGACTTAGTAATTTAACCCATGTTTTTACTGTTAAACTTAATTTACTTTAAATAAAATAAATTTTCTTTATTGTTATAACTTAATTACTTAACTGAATGTTTTTAATATTAATGAGTAATGAGTATTGATAGAAATACTTTATGCTTTATAGTGTCTTCTATAATAACGACTGCAAATGATTTCGTTAATTTCACAAATTATACAAATAAAACAGATAATAAAATTCAAATAATATGTTCAGACCTTATATGGCTCTAAAGTAGATATTCAAATAACACTTTAAAAAAATCAACAATATTATTGCCTATTGACAATTATTTCAGATTTATCGTCATTACGATTTATAATAACTGTCGTGACAGACAAATAATTCTAAAAAGCAATCTTATGTTGTATAATATCTGTAAAATATATAAAACTATTTTTTTTTCTAATCTTTTATTCGAATAGCTAATAATAAATGATATTAATCTTACTATCTCCATTTTAATTTATTTCTTCTGTCTATTTTTTACTTTCTATATAATACATATATTTGCATCTAATTATTTATTGCTGAAATATATAATTGTTTATTTTTATACTTCTTTGTGTGATTAACATGTTTGAAAAAGTATTAAATTTCTTGTAAAAGTTACTTACTTGAATTTTCAAACACAATAATTTTCAAATCTGAAAAACTATTGTGATATAATTATTATTTATTATAAAATAATATAATCAGAATTTTGATAATCCATACTACATATAAGACAAGACCACCCTGTATTTTAATAGTATCATTCATAGAACTAAAAAAGAATATTTCACGCAAATTCTGAGATTTTAGATCCAATTATAGATCAAATCTATGAGTCTATTAGTTAATCATTAGGAAGTGGATTGTTTTTATATTATCAATAGATTGGTATTCATTTACAAATATGTATTTAATGATACAAAAAATATTAATTTAAAATGTTCATATTAGAAAGCCGATATTTATAAAATCTTTACATGATTGTATTTATATTTTATAAATTGTAATTTTTTGTGGGACGTGTGTATATCTTAATTTTCAACAACTCTTATCATTTTCATTTGTATGAAAAATCTGTATCAATTTTAATTTAAAATCGCGAAAACATTTTGAATAAAAATATTATTACGGACTTTTGTAAATAGTATACAACTTTCATAATATTTTACGCATGCATTTTATTTAAGTAAAACTTAGTACATTTTTACTATTTTCGTATGCTATGCGTAACTGTAATTTTTGTGGCAGACTTTTTTTTATACTTTTTTCCCTTGATTTAATTCGATAGGTTTCATGGTGTGAACAATAATTTATTATATCAACGTTAATGCGTCAATTAACCCAAAAAGTGTTTTGAATTATTTTTCAAAATATCTACTCGTAACTATGTAGGTAAACATACAATTGACGGCCATCTCTTTTATAATTGTGCAAATAAAACAGAAATGATTTACAGTTTATAGAATACCATGTAAAAAAGGTCGTTCTGTTTTGCACACAATTAACAAGTTTTAATTTTTAAAGTACATGCATTTTCCTTTTCCCTTAACAGATAAAGGACTGTTTATGAATTCACAGGTGTGGTTAAAAGTGCACATACATTATACATATTGCTACTTGCTTATAACATACGTCATACTGTGTTAATACTTATTTATTGTTATATTTTATTGCGCGAGTATCTTATTTTCTTATTACTTCCAGTAGGTAATAACAATTGCTTATTAATTGTAAATATTTTATTTGATCTTTTTCGTTATATGCATAATTTGTCCATAAACATATTCGATGTTTAATTAATTCTATAAACTCTATATGATGATAATTATTTATATTTTCGATAATTTATGTTATTATTGCTTCTGTTTCGTTTTGTTTATGAAGAATTACGTCTATTGTCTGATGTATGTAGGCAGTGGCATATACATAACGCTTATGTTGGTGAGAGGAGGATGGGGTTGTTGGGATCTGTTGAAAAAACCTAACTGATCGAAGAAAATTAAATTTCCATCTACATATCTGAGGTATTGTTATCCAACAATAATGGATGGCGTACAATAAGAAAATCGAGCGCCAATATCTTTACTATAGATGCCAATTTAATACCTTTAAAATATATATAATATGTATGTTGTATAAATGTGTTGAACTGATTTATGGGAAATATCTTGTTCATAGATTAGTAGATAAAATAAATGTTAACGTCTATTAAGAATAAAAATGATTAAACCATCAATATGATAAAGACTATTAGTGATAATTTATTATGAAAACCCGTGTCAAGAGGAAAACAAAATAATCGTTTATAGCGTAAATAAATTTAACTATAAGTTGTTTATGGTTTAAATCGTGTTTTAAAGAAAATATAATTGAATCGAAGTTATAATCGATTCAATTTATAAATTATGACTAATACAAAATATGTTAAGCTTGAAGCAACAAAATAAAAACGAATCGATATATATCTTAATTATACAAGAATTATTATTAGAAATAATATAATTTATATTGAAATAAAAAATGCTTCAGTTGTTGCTTACATTTCCACCATAGAGCCGTCAGCGAAGTCTTTATCCATGCAATTAAATGTAAGCCAAAAAATATTTGTTGTGTCGTTTTTTTCCTTTTGAAATTGAACATTGTATTTGTGTATTAATTCTAACAATAACAAATTCAATTACTACAACAATATTTATTATTTACATTAAATGTACACTTGCCATTTTTTTTTTTCTAAGAAAAAAAAATCAATTCCTTTAATAAAATATTTTATCAATATTATTATAATTCAAACAGTAAATTTAAATACAATTTATTTTGACATAGACATACAGAAATATTAAGGTTCTTATGAACCAAAATATCAAATACGAATTGGAGCGTTACAATATATATAAATATTATCAATAGCAGAATTATTTATAAATAAGTGAACTCTTGTATTAAAATGGTATACGCTTCAAACTCGACAACTAAAAGTTAAATGTTAAAAAAAAGTTAAAAATGTTTTAATGTGAACTAAGTAAAACTGCCTCTGCGTACACCAGCCGTTTCAATTACATATGTAGGTTCACACAAATCGGTATTATAATAATATATGACATATATGTTCGAAAGTGATAGAAATTCTTTGGTATCGTAAACTATTCTCTGTGCGCCGTGAAGTTTGGTTTACACAAATATAAATATATGGATGGCATGCGTACAGGCGAATACAAAATATCGAATGTGCCTATGTTGTATGTACATACGTCCTACTTATCCAAGCTTCGCCGTTATTCCGCAGCCGTATGAATATTTCTGGGATAATCAACAATCGCCCATTGCAACAGAACAATTCGAATTCGAGTAACAAGGCATTTATAGAATATATTCATACGTTTATACCATTTTTTTTTTTATGCCCGTGATAAATTGTTTGGATCGTTTTAACTGCTGAAAAATCGTTTTCCTGAAAAAAAAAAAACCCCCCGGTAAAACGTAGAACAGATATTATAGCTGGTCAATGAAACGATAATAATTATATTTTCTAACGAATTGTGACGTTGTGCCATTGAGAATAGATACATACTCAATGGCATATTATGTACTTATACCGATTCAATACCGGCACGTAGCGATGTGATGCGTAAACATACATACCTTTAAGACGTATACAAATGTGTAGTCATACGATAAATTCTTACAAAAAGTTTATAACAACATTTGGTTACCTGCGTGTAAAAATAAAACAAAAAGGAAAAAAATAACATTGTTACGACGCGTGTAAAGTTTGTCAAGCCGGCTTGTCCACCACTATATGGCGTGAATCCTATATAGCACGAAGCTTGTGCAGCAACAGATTAAGGAAACGTTATTTCGTATTCAATCGAAACTTCTGTCGATGACGACAATAATAATGATAATATTATTATACAGAGATCGAAATCCCGTTTGAAAGTCCGCGACTGTCGTATCCATATATACACGTCGAACGTGTACTTTTTTTAACTTGAGTATTTTTAAAAGCCTTTTTTTCTTCATAATCTCGAGTAATTACATAATAATATTTTTAAAAAAAATTACTCGTGTTTTACTGTGATATCGTGATCATAAATTGTTTACGAGAATTCCTATGTATTAATATCATATTCAGAAACAGTAGTTATAGTTAGGGGAGCCCCTGTGCCACTGTTGCAGCAACTCTGCCCCACTGTAATAATTCAAACATATAATCATTCAAAATTTAATTTTTTTAGTTTATACATCATCAAAATTCTCAAAAAATTATTCTGCTTTGGGACATGAATTTAAAAATGCATGTTGTCGTTTAAAAAAGTCAAAAGTACAAAAAATAGAATAATAGAAAAATATATACATTTATTTTGAAAAATGTTGCTTATAAATTATATTGGTTACAAAATATTTTTAAAAAACGGTAGTACATCTCTAGACATTGAGAGTCGACATTCACCCTGTATGTAAATATATTAGTATTTAGCAAAACAGTAGTATTTTAGTACCCAACAGTCAACATACACTGTTAGAAATGTAAGTTTTTCAATTTCGGTTCGCCACACGACAGTGCAGAGACGATATAGTGTATAATCCTTCGAAATAAAAAAAAAAACTGAACCAAAATCTACGATTTCAATATTATAGCTGGACCATATTCCGTTAATCCCGTTTATGCATTACCAGCGTGTATATATATATATATATATATAGGCCGACTTACAAATTTAAATGACATACTGATTTATTCTGTCATATTATATAGGTACCATCGAAGACGACGACGTCGACGCGTATAAACTATAATATTATATACGTGTACACAATATTGTTATGTAGGTACTTAAGGAGTGTACCCAAACCACCGTTGCGAAAATAATTCGAGACCATTATTGATTAGGTAATCGTATTCATCACGGTCGTCGTATTATTTGGTAAGGAATTCGAGATGATCCTTATGGTGGCACCTATATATTACGAACGATATATATTAATATGCTATACAGCAGCGTGCAAATATATATTATACACAAGTGCCCGTTCTGGTGAAGTATAACGAGCTGCAGCAGACGGACGACCGTGAGTAACACTGCGCGATTAATATTGCCATTTAATTTGTCTCGTCCGCAGCAGAGAACACAGGACGGTTCGATCAGAGCCCGACAATATTATTATTTATAATCGCGACCAGTGCGCGTCGTTTTATTACTGTTATCATTATTATTAACACCTGCAATACACTATTTAATATATACGATGCTATTAATCACTTCGGTCGGTAGCCGATATTTTGACAAATCAATAACCACGACTAAATATTACGTAACAATTACGTGTGCACCCGTATGTAGGTGTTGTACAATAACTGCAGTAGACCGGTGCATAAATATTATGGTGATATTGCTGTCGTATGGAAATCTTTTATTGTGAGTTCGCGCACTAGTGCGTGGTACGTAGGTAGATATAATAAATAATATTATTTATTAAAATATTATGCAAACCTCGTCAAAACGTCCCACCGTATTATAAACGACAACCGCCACGCATTGCACAACGACAGTTGTATAATAAATTAATAATTGTTACATAATTAAACAGTCATAGTTGCGCAAAACGCTAAATAATTAACTTTTTTACAAGCATTTTATAGTTAAAAGTTAAAACCCCAACGGTGAGAAATATAAAACGAGACATTTTTTTCTGCGTCTATTCCCCGTGAGAGTATTATGTATGTAATCATCATTAGAAAAAGTAGCACGACCGATATTATAGTTTCCTAAAAAAAAAGTAAAAACTCACATTTTATTATGTAGAAACTTAGCTTAATAAATGCTTCGGTGTTCAAACTATATAATTGGTAAAAACTTTTTTTTTCAAATTTCACATTTAAATATAGCTGTTTGCACTCTGAATCGGCCCATTAAGTATAATCACCCCTCATCCTCATTCTAATTACGTTAATAATATGGCGCTAAACAACAAATACGTCATGCTTTGTAGTTGCATCTATGAAGTTTGGAGACTCTTGATTCGAAGTATGGAGAAACAAGCGTGTAACAATTTTAAGGCAGAGGCAAAACGAATTGTATCACGTACTTATAGTTACAGTTTATGTGCACCTACCAAAGGAGCGTTAAATTAATAATCTAAAATTTAATTTAATTAATCTTCGTCGTTATGCCATATATCAATATAATATATAAGCAGGTAATTAACCTGCATTAAATATTAATAAAATTATTTTTTTTATGGGTGTATTATACATATGTACTAATACGATGGCCACCAAAAAGTAACTTGCAGCATCCGTCTTTCAATAATCAAGTAATCACTATAGACATAGTTTATTCATTATTATTATAGAACCAAGAAGTTTCCCTTAAGTTTCTTTTACCGTTATTATTATTTTTGTATTAGACGAACCGCCGCATTTTACGTAAATTAAAACAGACACTTTATTCTTGACGAAGGTTTTTTTAATTTAAAAACAAAATCAATATATAACATATATATATATATATAATATTTACATAATATAATTATTTGATTGAAGTCAGACGTATTTTAATGAATATTTTTCTTCATTATCTTTTACACAACAATTCCCCTTTTTGTACAAATTAAAATAAATTTGTATAAACTATAAAGACTTCACTATAATAAAATAAGATGTATTTTTAATGTAAACATTGAGCCATTGTATACCATTTTATAGATGCAGTTGGGATCGTGGGTTGTGCGTTGTATTAAGAGGATGTCAATGCACTATTTATTGTCTTCTCCCTCTTACACACACACACAACGTATTGATAAACAATATACAATATTTCAATTTTTCTGCAATATATGAGTATTTTTTTAATTGCAATATTTTACATGCTCATATAAAGTCATAGCTTGCATACAAATTGAAATATCTAATGCATACAAATACAGACAGATAATAATGTTCCTATTTTTAGTTCTTGTTATTTTTATATTCCGAACTATACGACATCAAAGTAACAAATCGTACATCAAAGTAATAAATAACTCGTTTTTACACACCCGTTATATAATATTGATAACTGCTAAACATTACGAGAAACATAATATCTTCTGCGCCACGAATTGAAATGTGTATTAACTAATAACTTATTAGTAATATGAAATAACAATTGACGTTTTGTTTGAGCATACTGCACAAGCAATCATGCAGATACGTAGCTGGAGTGCTTTCATACTCAGGTCTAAGAGAGTGTAAAAGAGAATAAAATCGTCTTATGACGTTAATAAACATTTTCTAATTAAATACCAATAATTGCCTAAAGGGCAATTGTATGTACCTACGCAGTTAAATTGAAACTTAAAATAAGCGCTTCTCTTCTTTTGATCACAATTTTACACACCCGTTATATAATACTGATAACTGCTAGCATTACGAAAAACATAATATCTTCTGCGCCACGAATTGAAATGTATATTAACTAATAACTTATTAGTAATACGAAATAACAATTGACGTTTTGTTTGAGCATACTGCACAAACAATCATGCAGATACGTAGCTGGAGTGCTTTCATACTCAGATCTAAGAGAGTGTAAAAAACAATAAAATCGTCTTATGACGTTAATAAACATTTTCTAATTAAATATCAATAATTGCCTAGAGGGCAATTGTACGTACTTACGCAGTTAAATTAAAATAAGCGCTTCTTTTCTTTTGATCGCATTTATTCCGTTGAAACACGACCCGATATCAAAGATGATCAATATTTTGATGTCACACTTTGAATATCATAATAGTATAATGTATCTCGACAAATGAAATATTTTATTTTAGTTTTAACTTTTAGACCTCAGCGTATTACATTCATATGCATACAAGTAAATAATCATACTAACTAAAACCATAACTGTCGTGTGCAAAAAAACGAAACTTAAACATATTATAATTTTGTTTTAGATGCATTTAAATCTCATTATAAATTATGAACTTTTCAAAAGTATTAGATACGGTAGAACATAATGCATTAATTTATATTTTGGACCAATTGGCTATAGGATATCCGTTATTGTCATGATTTCAGTCGTTCCTTGCTGACAGATTTCAATTCGTTAATTTATTTCAAAACAAATCAGACTACTTAAAAGTTACATTAAATGTACCACAAGACGGGCATTTGTCACCGCTACTTTTTAACATTTTTATAAATGCTATATCAAAGATCGTTTTACCGTGTATAATACTCCTATTCGCCGATGATACAAAAATTTTCCATAAAACAAATATCCAAGAAGATTGCATTATGCTAAAAAATACCATATTTAAATTAGTCAAGTGATGTGAAATGGTCGGGCTCTCCTTAACATGGAAAAATGCAAAGTCATGTCTTTTTTCAGAACACACAATATGATTAGTTTTGATTATTTAATCCATAATGAATGCTTACTCCGTGTAGGTCAAGGGGAATATTTAGATTTTAATTTAATGCCATCCTTATCGTTCAATAATCATATTGAATTTATTACTTGTAAAGCTTTATGTACCCTAGGTTTCATTCGTCGTAAAACTTCAGATTTCGACCAAACAAATTGTCTTAAAGTGTTATATACTTCACTAGTACGATCAATCCTAGAATACAAATCTGTAATATAGTCCTCCACTCGCCCTATAGCCAAAAAGACTCCCAGAAAATCGAATGTGTTTAAAAACATTTTCTCTCTTACGCAGGTTATGCTCAAAAAATTACTCACCCTCCACATGATTATACATCGGTTTCAAAATTTTTGAACTTATCTAACCTGGATTTTAAAAGAAGGATGTCAAAAATAAATTTCATAATTAAATTAGTTCACGGAAAAATTGATACTACTCGCCTACTTAATAGGGTCTCATTTCATGTACCAAGACTTGATTCTCGAAATCATCAAATTTTCGAAATCAACAATCGTAAAACGAATTATTTATGTAATGATCCGATCCAAAGAGCTATGCGTCTAATAAATCATGACACCAGTCTACTAGAATTTTAGTCTTAGTAACAAACGTAAAAAAGAAATCTTAATATATACCACGCAATAGTCTCCTATGGTTATTTGTGTAAATTTTTTTTTCTCTTTTCTCTTTTTTACCAATAATAATTTTTATTACTTATTTCTACTATTACTCTTATAAAACATAAATATTGTTTTTGTATCTAAAATGTCTTTATATATTTATTATCTTTTATTATGTATCATCATCTTTGTAAAATTGCCGTCAGACGTTAAAATTATAAAATAAAGAAAAATAATATAGTGGCGTGTGATTAAAGTTGAACTATAACAAACAAAAATACATAATATATAAAATATGCCTGGGAAATTGTGATAGTGTGGCCCTCCGGTCGTATTTAGATTTTTAATGCCTCAGAATTGCTTAAAATTGGGCCACCCGTTTCGCCACATCATAACATTTTACACGAGATTCTGATAATATTTCAAAAAGTTAAGTGCCTATGTCAGGTGTTTACTCATACAAAATCACATAATCGATGTTTTGCCATAGTTTTATTTTAAATTAGCCTATTTCTATATGCATCCTGTTTAATTTAAATTTAAAGTATAATAATGCAAAACGTCCTACGTTCAACCATTTTGCCACTGGTCGACTTTTATCATTTTTTTGTATATGATAAAAATATGAATTAAAAAGCTGTCCTATTATTTTCAATTAATTAACAACAACACAATTAAATTTGATCTTTTTTTTATCAGGTAAAAAACATAAAATATGCTGGGTCAGTTTATATGTTCCATCCTTTTAAAATTGCCACAAAACTAAACTTGTCTCCAAAAACTTTTTTTTGATGGCTAAAAATAACATTTACATTTTATTATGCTGAATAATATAGTAAAATATACTTTAAAGTTAAAAGCTAACAAGGATTTTGTTTGGGTTGTAAAACCCAATAGACCAATCCCTGTCACCTAGTCACACCTTAGTCACGCCACTATAATACTATACGAGTGGACAATTGTATATTGTGCCCACAGTGAAAAGGTAATAAAAAAAAGTATAGTAAATATTGTAAACGGCGTTTTTTTTTTTTTGTTGTTGTTCCTATAATGGGCATAGTAATTTGTGTCCATGTAAGCTGATATAAATGAGTCATACATTTAGAAATACAATCTCACCAAAAATAAAAATTCAGCGCACGGTATTTATATAAAATTCATTAAACAATTTTTTTTTTTTTTTTTATTTATTTTTTAACAAGAAATATACAATCTGTACCCTTGGGCACAATAAGAATATGTGATATAATATAATAATTTGTACATGAAAACGTGAGGGAAGAAGCCATCCAGTGAAAGCACTACCTATTTGTTTATTAATAATTTTTTTTTTTTTATATTATTATAATTATTCATTGAGTAAGTCTCGACAACGATTTCTTTTCAGTCATCGTGAGGGATTGTCTGGTATTGTGCGAAAAGCTAAATTAGATATAAGGGGATTAGAATGATATGGAAGTCTGTTATGGGATCTTTTGTAATATGTTACTGCTTCAGAGTGAATTGTTTTAATCTGTGTGCAGAGTGCAGTTGGAGACATATGGTGGCCCACCATTGGTGGGGCGTTAGTGATTAATCTTAAAATTTTATTTTGAACGGTTTGAATTTTATTTACATTAGTTATTTTTGCATTGCCCCATAGTTGTAGGCCATAAGTCCACGTGGGCTTGATTAATGATTTATATATGAGAAGTTTGGTGTTTAGTTTAGTGTGTTTATTAGTTATTGGTGTTTTAATTGAGCGTAGTCGTTCGTTTATGGCGAGTTTTTTAGTTTTGATATGAAATCCCCAGGTAAGGCGATAGTCAAAGGTTAGGCCTAAGTACTTAACCAAATGGGATGAAGGGATTGATATGTTACTAAAGGAGATTTCTGGGCAGGGAAGGAGACGAAGAGTGAACGTAGTGTCAGTGGATTTTGATTGGTTGACTTGAACTCGACATTTTTCATACCAGACAGACATTAGGTCAAGGTGGTTTTGAAGATTTGAAGAAGCAATGTGTGGGTCTTCGTGTACTGATATAATCGCCTTATCATCCGGAAATTCAGTTACAGATGTTGTTGGTCAGGTAGGTTGGTCTGCTGCATATACATTATACAGTATTGGCGAAGAGAATGCCACCTTGAGGAACTCCTGCGCTAATTTTTTCAAATTAAGCAATGTAAAAAAAATATATTATAGTAGACTTCAATAATGTAAAATTATTATGTCTGTTCACTATGGTATACAAGTAAATAATATAAGTACCTATAAACTATACTATAAATAATATTTAAAAACCATTTTGGACTGACTGGATTTTATATTTAATTTTATAAATGTGGGGAAACGCAAAAAAGTCGAACCTAAATAAAATTCAAACGTTCCAAAAAATCGCCTTAAGGAAACTCTCGAATGCCCCTCCTTATGTCTCAAATCTCTCACTCCACACAGATCTAAATCTAAAAACGCTTAACGAAGAAGCCAAGGCCTACTACAAACGATTTCACGCCAGAACAAACTATCACCAAAATCCTCTAATTAAGAACCTAGCGTCTTTTACCATACCCGGAAATCCTCCAAGGCGCCTAAAGCGAAAGTGGTGCTGAGGTCTTTTAAGTAACTAATACGTAAACTCTTCTTTCGAAAGTGTCACCAATGGGTGGCTTCTTTCTTCAATTTTATCATGTCATATTTTTTATTTTATTCTGAGCCTATATGCTTATTGTGTCTTCTGGTACAGATTGTATATTACTTATTCAAAATAAAATAAAAAAAAAAAAAATTTATAAATAAATGTATGAGTTTATTTTCTAATTTTAATCAAACCGAAAAACGATATTTGGATTATCCTTCGGATAATGTTAAATGGCTATCATAAAAATAATACTACTATAAAAGAAACGTCAGGCACCGTTTACTATACAGAAATTCATGCCTTAAATGTATTTGCTGAAATTTATAATTTTCCCACTTAGTTGGGTGCAATTTATGTGTGGTTGTATGAATGTAGTATCTAAATACGTTTTATGAAGGCATTTTGCATGCGTAATATTTTGAAACATTTTTTTTTTTTTGCGGGACGATTTTTCCAAGAAAAATTTTATTTACGTATTAACACATTTCCAGTTAGGTACCAAGAATCCGGATAACAAATCAATAGGTGTCTACCTAGTGTTCAATGCATTATTTTTTAATTTAAATTATTGTATGCATTATTTAAAATCAAATATGCACGCCTACAATATATGCAAAATGACTACTTCGTAAAACGTATGCGACTCTTTTCTTGGAAAATTTGATACTATTTCAATTCATTTTCTTATCTTAGCGTTTGTATAATATAAAATATTCTGATAAAATCATATATATAAATTTTTACTTGCGGCAGGCAAGGTTTATATTTTATACCTGCTTATACTAACATGATTAAACACTGTTAATCCTCAGTACGCAAGTAATAATATGCACAGGCTACAATTATAATATACGTACACTCTTCTTAAATATTACAATTTATAGTATTTTTTTTTTTTTTATTATTTTAACGAGACAACATAATAATTAAAATGGTATTGTTTGTACTAGTTTACACAAAGAGTAATTTACACAATGAGTAACAAAGAGAAAAAAAGTCACAATTCGTAGAATAATATGTCACAAACATTCCAGGGACACTGAACGTACATGCATAAATAATAATCGCCATACATTCATAAAAGTAAGGCAATAAACGTACCTTAAATTTGTAGTGGGATGCAGTGGTGTAGCTCTCCCGGCTCCCAGAAATTTCTGAAAAATATTAAAATGCTCTCAGTGTTTTGTGAACGTGTTACGTCTTACTTAACCCAGTGGCGTTTAGGTTTTTGTTATGGGGGTGATAAGATTTTATACAGTAATTACCAATTCGAGGGGGAGGGGCTACGCCCCCTCAAACCCTAATTTTTTGGGAATTATAATAGCTTATTAACATTAAATATACAATCTATATTGCCAAAATTATAATATATAACACGTTACTTAAGATTAAATGTTTTATTAAAACAAAATTGAATACTTATTACAATACAAAATATAATTTATCATTAACGGAGAATTAAAAAAAAATACACTTATCTGTTAACATCATTTTTAAACTAATGAGATGTTTTTTGTTCTTCCTGAAAAGTAGTCGTTTTGGAGTTACCGATAATTGCGAATTAGGCCGACGAATATTAATTTATTCTCACTGCCACTATCGCATTAATTTGCTGTCATGTCGTGTAAACTGTGTCCTGGTGTGGCAGTAGCTGTCATGCAATCATATGACAGTGATATCATGACAGAACTGTCACCATGTAAATTTTTTTTTTATGTAAATGCGCCATAATACTTAGTGATTGCTAGTATCTATATCCGTGTTACCGATTAACGACAATAATACCCTGTTCTATGATAATACGGACCGCATAGACCCGATGTGATCACTGACCAGTGACCGACGATACCAATGAAAATATTAAACAATATTAAATTATAATATTTTAATTCTTCCAAATGTAATCAAATATCAATAAAAAAAAAATATATATAATATTTTTAATATGATGACTATAATTATTTGCATGTATACAGACTACAGGGTTGGGGGGGATTGATTCCCTTGATCCCCTCATAAATACACCACTGGCATAGCCATGTATTAAAATTATAATTTATATAAATATGACCACAAAAGTCTAAAATGTTATTTACAGACGACATCAGCATATATCAAACACACGAGGGATCCTAGTTAAACCTAGTTAAACCTAGTTAAACCTCCCCTATTCAACAATTATCAGCAAACCCTCCCCCCCCAAAAAAAAACCAGATTCTTGGCTACGTCACTCAGTGAATGAATTATTATTATTGTGAATAGATTAACTTGCATGCGTAATCAATAGTTCGACGCCTCAATTCAAAACTGCAACAAATCGAAATACCATTATTCGAGGAATAGTGTTTTTAAAGTAAACTAAGCAACTGTAACATCGTAAAACTACTGGGGTTCTAAAATGAAATAAACGACATTTAGTGATGAATAATTCAACTAAAAGATATTGCGTTATAGAACCAAAATCGTTGTAATAAAACGATTAATATCGCGTAGATAACTCATTTTAGAATTTTTTTGTGTTGTTGCAGTTTTGAACTGAAGTGTCGAGTTTATATACCAATACAGTATAATGTATAATAGCATAAAACGTACCTAATACTTATAACTTATAAGTTATTACTTAATACTTATTAATAATAATTGTCTATTGATGTGGTTGCACAATTATAACCAAATAATATCATATAAATTTTTAATGCCTAAGTGTTCATTAGTAATTAGTATTAATGTTATGTTTATTATTAGTTGCCATGACCGTGGTTGATTATTAATTATTTAATAATATTATGTAATACATAGATATTTATCGAATTTATTGTTAGTGGTGCTACATAAAAGTTTTTGGACGCTTTTACTTTTCTAAAAAGTTTAAACCTAATAGGGAATATATAAAATAAAAATAATACACATCATTGAAAAACCAATAAAGCTTCCTCTCTTAGCTCAAAATCTAATAATCGATTCCATTTTATATTTTTATCAAATACCAATCTTGCATTTTAACAATAAAAAAACTCTCCACCGATCTTTTTTGCATCATAGTATAACGAATTTGTATATGAACCTTATTATTTTCTTTTATTGCATTTTTATTAAAAATTGATCGCACACCTCATTCTTACACCTTTATCCGCTCCACTCTCAATATTCCTATTCTGGTCTCGCACCGTAATCACGCTGACCTCGTGTTCATCACATCACTTCTCAACGGTACTATCAACTCTCCCGACTTACTAACCACTGTTTCATTCCGTTTTCTCTCACACTCTACGAGACATCATTCCCTTTTCTCTGTTCCTACCCATCTCACCTTGTATAGTCATAACCAGCTTCTCCACAGAATGTTACGCCTATTAAACCAACCTTAGTCTTACCACTTTACCTCTTTCTGTTTACTTATTTTCACTATTTGTTATCTACTTTATATTTACATTATTGTATTTTTAACAAATCCTCTCCGGGGCATATAATTATCAAATAAAATAAAATATTTTATTGACCTTTTTCATTTTAAATTCCGTTTGAAACGAATAATCTGTTACATTCGCCATTTACGATGACACTCTAAACCTAAGCCGTAGACACAAATTTAATATAAGAGGGTTTTTCGTGGTAATTACTAATTAAGTACCAACATTGATTTAATTTTTAAAAAGTTGGTTGAATAGGTAAACGTAGGATGCCACTTGATATTTTTTCCTCTAAAAGGAAAATCTATGAATCATAAATATGTTTTTATAATGTCAAATATCAATAATACATTTACTTTAACATAAATAATAAATCAAATCTTTACAACCTAATCTAATTACTCGTATATCACCTCTTTATTTGCATGTTAAATTTTTTTCTTTATTACGTAAACTTATCTTATTAGTATATGTATAAGTATTGTAAATACACTAATCATCATAACTATATTTATTAGTGTCACTCTAGTTCTATAATTTTTATGTATCGTGTATATAATATTAAAATAATTGTAATTGTTATTACTTTGGTTAATGGCCATAAATGCCGGGTTTTTTGATGATCAATAAAAAAAAAAATAATAAACATTAATTAATAAAATATTAATAAGTAACCATAGTAACAAACATTTTACGAAAATTCTTCTCGAAAAGAGTTGTATCCAGCACAAATACATGTATATTATGTTAAAAAAACATATATAATTTTTTTTTTTTTATATAGCTATGTTTTAGTATTCTATAATTCTACATAATATTGTATATTATATTATAATATTAGTTCCAGTTTTCTTGATTTTCTAGATAACTCGTCCAAATTTTCTTATCCATCATCGTATCGAGACCTCTACATCTTATTCCATGATTATAACATGATGTAAATAAAATTGTATCTACATTGTGCTTATAACACACACATATATATATATATCTGTGGCGTTAATTATTTATTGTGTCAATTGCTGTTCAGAATTTAATAATTATATTAAGTATTAGTATTTAGGTATAAATAATTTTAAAAAAATAAATAGATCGGCAAGTGGGTACTGTTGTGCTGTAAAACGGATGTCAAGTGAGGTCACTGCGTAATGGATAGTTAAATTTGAATTCAATGACATAAAATCATTGTATACAAAAATCGATTCTGAGCGAAGACGGTCTGTCAGCCTACATAACTAAGTGTATTTTATAATATAATTACTATTGAAATAATTCATTTTACTATTAATAATACAATAGGTTGAATTAATTTTTGCCTAAAACATTGCATATAAAAATGTCATTGAATGTATAAGATATATAATACTATACTTTAAAAGTTTTAAGCACTCATGAAAAATATTTTTAAATTGCAACGGATTAACTAACATAATATTGTTATTCTTCATTTAAATATCTAATTTCATCCAAATTTAAACTTAAAATGTCTGTAAAAAATTATTTTTTAATTTTTTGGTTACACTATTAAATACTTCCGAAAAACCTTGTTTTAAATTTTAAATTTTTAGCTAAAAAAAACTGAACATTTTATACATTTTTAACTACAAAGCAATTTGCAAATGTTTGATATTTTGATAAATTTTAGTAAAAATTTGAACTTTAAATGCTTACAAAGAAAATTGTGCCTATGTATTTTTAATATTTTTGAACTACTATTATAACAACTTATAAGAAACCTTGTATTACATTTTCAAGCATTTTGACCCAATAAAAATTTTTTTATCGATATTTTTAGAAAAAAAAATTTAAAAAACCTAAAATTTCTTAGAACTACAATTAGCTTAAAAAAGTATCGAAATATTTTTTAAATTTTTTGTTGTATAGAAAATTATGAAATGATAATCTCAATATTAAGTGAAAATTTCAAATATCTACGGTTATTCATTATTGAATTAAAAAGAAAATCATTCCCTAAGAAATCGGTATGGTTTACGAGTGAATATCCAATGTCTAATTTCAAAACACTAATTAAAAACTAGTTTGACTTCCCGGTAAATTATTTTTCTTCGGAAAGGTAGAAAAACTTATGGAGAATCTTATGTTGAATTTTCAAACCTTAGATTTAAACGAAAAACTTTTTATGAATTTCGAAATCAAAAAAAAAAACCGCAAATTTTCGTGATCATTGCGTATTTTGTCGAAATTTTAACTTTAGACACGCTTATAAAAAAAGTATTTTAGACAAGTTAATGTATAAACAGGGAGAAAAGGGTCAATGATCTAAAAAATGTGATCGTCCTTGGAATGATTGTCGGGCCTGTTAAAACAAATCGTTTTGATAATATGTTGGACTGTGTAAACTAACATTATATGTTATATTTGGCGCAGTAAAAGCACTCGTATAAACAATAATGTAGAACCGCACTATTTAATATAAATAATAATGTACAATGCTAGGAATAATTTTAATGCGTGGGCTTTTTATCGCATCCGTTCGATCGTCTGCACGTGCGCACGACGAAGCGACTCTTGGCGAAGGGACGTATCAAGTAGAAGGAATGGCCCACATAGCCAGAAACAACTCTAATTTAGACGTGATTGACCAGAGCTACAACGAGCACCTTCACGCCAATCTATTTTTTGAATCAACTGAACTTGGAATATTTTCGGCCAGCTTAATTATTTGGACCTAGAATATTTACGAGTTAAAATCGTAATATTCTAAAGGGCTTGGAATAATTGAATTGTCAGAGATTCTAACTCCAGTTAATTCCTTAGCTTAAAATTTTACGTTTGCATTTAATAAACAACACGTTTGAACATTTATATCAGTTTACTAATTATTTATTTCAACACCCAAATCGAAATCCAACACGAGATTGTCTGTACGCTAAAGTACACTACATCTATAAGGCATTTAAAAAAATGTATATTTATCAAATTTGTATTTTTTTTTTAACCAAATACCGAAGAACAATTTATTATGTTTTGAAAAAAAAAATAAATGCAACCTATGTATAATGCTAATAGATAAGCGAATAAACACTTTTCAAAAATGTGATAAGATATTACCCACTGAAATTATGGTTTTAATTATACTCTATTTTACAATGATTTGAATTTTTGGAATAAATTGACCTATTATTATAGTAGGTAATAAAGGAAAAGATAACTGTACAATTATTTTTTCAAAATATCAATTAATAATTTATATTTAATATAGGTGTAACGTATAAATGTATAATCTATATTATTTACCGTGAAAACACAAGATCAAATACATATATATTATTATTAACCAAAAGTATAATGTGTACTTATATAAAACAATTAATAGTTATACAATGTTGAGGTAAAATAAAAACAAATAGCTTATTACCCTTCGTCATTTTGAGGAATTTTTGTTATATAAAGCTGCTTTGATCGTAAGTATGTTTCATACGAAAATTGTTTTTAACTTATTCTGTATGCCACAAATTAGTTTTATAATACAATATGGCAAAGTTAGAAAACTTCTAAAAGGTAACTGACATATTTTGTTAAGTTCAATTTCTATTTTAACTTTGAGCGTTATACAGATTTTTATTTACACAAACAAAAGCGGATAGAAGGGAGGTATACAATGGGGATAATCCCCCCCCTCCAGTTCACCAAAAAAATTTATGTTGTGTAACCATAAGATGTTTGATTTACAATTGACATAGTAGAGGTTTATAAAATGTACAATACATTAGCTAAATATTTTTAAATTCTCAAATAGGCCGGTAATCTAATTCCCGGATATTGTTAGCAAGATGACACTATAATAATTATAAGTACCCATAGGTCCTAAACCTATAACGGTTTAAAATTCTGCAAGGATTGAGGACATTTTACTTGGCGGGATACGACAAAATCTCATCAAAAAAAAAAATGTTTGAACTGTAAACCTTTCTAACCTATTTTTGAAATTCAATCGAAAATCCATCCACCGCAAAAATCAAAAGCACGTGAAATACAATATATGGAAATGGCCAGGAATGGAGAGCTTCGGAAAACCTTGACAAAAAAATTTACAATTTCAAATTATTTTTTTGTCAATATTTATAAAATGAACATTAGCATGAATCAGAGAGTCCGGTTTGGAAATTCGCACGACACTCCTTCTCTCTAAAAATCAAAGTTACAAAAATTCAACCTGAAACACGACTTTTAATCCCTACCTTAATTAAAATTGAAACTTTTCCAATTTTTTTTTTTTTTTGAACGAATGTTTTATGTATCGTTACCGTAAAGTTTCTAGCCTAGTTTTGAAATTCGCTCGCAATTATTTCCACTGCAAAAATCAAAAAAAAAAAAAAAAAAAAAAACAGGCAAAATAAATTATAAAACGATCAGCAACAGGTCTCCTTGGAATAATCAATAATACAAAATGACGTATTCTCAATTTTTTGTCAATTTTAAGAATTAAGATGGTTATTTGTGTGAATCAGAGTTTGATTTGGAAATTCGAACGCGACACTTCTTCCTTCTCAAAACCGAAGTTACACGGAGTCAACACGAAACACGACTTTCGATCTCTATTCTAATTATAATTAACATTTTCCAGATTTTTTTTTTTTGTACAAATACTTCATGCACTTTTCCCGTAAACTTTCTTCTCGATTTTTGAATTTATTTTTTTAATATTTGTTAATAGGTTAGCTCTCCGATCATGTCAAGTATCGATTTAAAATACACTAATTGTTTTTCCTTTTTAATTCCCTGTATAATATGGTGGTATGATATTAATTTTTTCGTGTTGAACGGTACAAATAGGAACGAGTTATAAATGAATTTACGCCGGTCTGTGACAACCTACCTACGCATCAGTTTTTAGCAGTGTAGGTATTGTACCTATCGGAATATACCTTAGAGCAGCGGTTCTCAGCCTTTTTATATCCACGTATCTCACCGACATAGTTTGAACATTTTTAACGTACCACTAATAATAATAACCTCCTTTTGTTTTGCTCATCGAAAATGTATAGGTTGTTTTACATGACGTATGCAATTTTATTTTATTAGGAACTACAAAATTATGACAAAATAAGGATTTAATGCACAAGAACCACACATGTCTCAGGTTATAATTCCACGCCGTCAATACATTAGAAGATCAGCTAATATCAAATAATATTTAATGCTAAAAAATGGTTCATTCCAATTGTTTATATAAAAAGAGATTTTCTTCGCGTATCACCCGTGAGCTTTCCGCGTACCGTAGGTTGAGAAACGCTGCCTTAGAGTATTCAATATTTGTTTATCAAAGAAATAAACAATAATCATTATAATATATTTATTTTACTGCTGAACAGTAGAGTGTCACATAGGGTCCAAGTATTGCTCAACCAGCAGCACAAAATATACGGTTGTGTCTTGATTGAAGGATAATAGTACATTTTATCGGTGGGGATAACAATATTACGTGGGCTATGGGTAGGTGATCTACAATAATTTTAGCAACGCCAATTTTTTTTTTTTTTTTTAATAGGTACACGCCACTGTTCCTGTAGATACGTGTAATATTTTTTTAATTAGCCATACTGAACAGAATATGTCTTTTTTAAATAGGTACGTTGCAACGTCGTTCAAGACGTTCTCGCCATTTAACACGATTAAACTTAAATATATACAACGAAGCGAGACAGTTTTTAAATTTTTTTGTTTAATGGAAAAAGTTTTAAAGTTCACACACGGAAATTGTACAAATGTCTCACGACACAAAGCCATTGACAAATTTCAAATGCCTAAAACGCAGTGAATTCTTTAACAGTGTTTTTTTTTTAATATAATTCCACAAGCATTTCGATTAGGTACGTGTTTACTAGCGTACAATATAGAAATAATTTGAGTATAGGTCACAGTATAACATTAACTTACCGCTCATTCTATACTAATATATAATATTAAAAATGTTAATCGACAAATACGTATACTTGCAACTAACTTAGATTTTTTAAATAAAACGTATAAAAAAAAAAAAAGAAAGTAGGTAGTGCCCGTCTCGGTTTTTGGACCGCCGACAGTCGAGTAGTCCCATATGGCAAATCGCTTTGTCCTCGTGATAAGTCTATTCGCCTTTGGATACATAAAACATCAAATAAAACGTCTATCTGTATACGCCTGTATACCTACTGCAAAAACCGTTGAACGCATTGGCGTGCCCCTCGACTGGCGTGGCGGGGAGAGAGGATTTAATCATAAAAAATCGTGTACAGGCACGCTGGAACTACAGCAGCGGTTACCGGTCATTGGATATTTACTGGCATTCGATAATCGGAACCACCGCCGTTTTCCGGTATAACACGTTGTACCGAGAAGGATCGCGCCATAACGACAACTCCGCGTAGTGGTGCCAAAACAATAGACCTTTATTGGACTGTTTCTCGATTCTCACCTACCTTACAGCTGCATGATTAAATGTATGGGTACGTACAACGTACGATGTATGACAAGTACACAGGACACACCTTAACTTTTTGGCGTTATTAATATTATCGTTTGTTGAGTAGGTAAATCTTTAAAAAAATTATTTTAACTCGAAGGTATGGCGCCAAATTTTGTGTGCAATTATAATTTAAATTGTATGGCCATAGTATTAAAGCATCTTAGTTCCGTACCTACTTAGAAATATTTGGTAATATATTGTCTAGACAATGACAAAGTATTTTACTTATTTTGTATAAAAATTGAATATCTGAATATTTAATCAAACTAAAACCACTCTTAAATTGTGTTAATCATTTAATACCAAATTTTGTACAGAATTTAAATTTTAGAAACTTTTCATCTCTTCGGATATTTTACGCCACTTTCATCTCTAATTATACATAAATAATAATGACAAATAAATTGATACACATAACCAACGTTTAATTGTAAATTGTTACATTTTACAACCTATGTACTACTAATGTATTAACATGGTATAGTTTCACTGTTACAGATAAAACAATTTTCATTTTACAATTTTTGGTTCAAAAAACATATATTCTTTATAACAATTTAAAATTATAATAACAATTAATGTTTAAATTAAATAAAAACAAATATCTAAAGAATCATATATTTTATAAAATAACCCAGTAATTATTATTTTAAATAAATATTTTTTTCTTATTCCCTAGGTTTAATTATAAAATTATTATTAGTAAATGTCTACCATAATATATTAAGATATATGCATTTAACTTTTAAATAATTAATTGTTAAATCATATAACCTTCTTTACCAAAATACAAATATAAGGGCTTTCTAAGAGATAAATGTCAAATTTCCTCACCGGAATTTGACAAAAAACAAATAAAAATTAATAACATACTATTGGTTTTGGATCTATCTCTTATTACAATCATTACTTAATACTAAAAAATAAATATATAAACATAAAATTTATATTACCTAATGATCAAAGCTGTACAATAGTTATAACAAACTTATATTTCAATTAAATAATATTTGTTTACCATCTGGCTAAATTACTATACTTTCATAATTATATAATATTGTTTGTATCTTATAAAAATTTTAAAAATTCAATGGGGTAAAATAAAAAACATTATATCTTTGTTATAACACTTTATAGTAAATACACGTTATAATTACTAATTGCAAATAATATTATACTACTCTAACAAAAAAAAAAAATGTAATTTAACATTATTTATAAAGAAGTTTATTACATTGAATAATAAGCTTTATGTCACTGATGATTTGGCATCATACCATGCTGTGGTCCCATAGCTGACATTGGTACATTACCATAGTTGTTACATCCAGGTCCAACCATATTTGGATTTTGTCCAACCATATTAGGGTTTTGCCCAACCATATTAGGGTTTGGTCCGACCATATTTGGATTTTGCACAACCATATTAGGATTCTGTCCAACCATATTAGGATTCGGACCAACCATATTAGGATTCGGACCAACCATATTAGGATTTTGGTTCATCATGTGTTGTCCCATTAACGGTGAAGGAACTGGACCTCCAGGAGCCATCTGTGGATGCATGTTCATAGATGCAGGTGACATTTGTGGTTGTGGTTCAGATGGAAGTACAAAGTTTGACATTAAATCTCGAATGGCTGGAAAAATGGAACATTCATTGTGATTAAGAGCAAATTCAGCAAATCTCTTCATGTGAAGACTAGCAGCAGATATTGCTGATGCTGGACCAGCATCTCTCTTTTCAGCCAATTGTGTAAGATTAGTAGCGGTATCATAAACTAGGGGTAAGACTAATGAAGGCACTTCATTACTGTTGTATGTTATTCCAATTCTAGTGATTTGTAAAAAAAATAAAATTTTATTTCTACAAATCAAGAGGGCTTCTTTGCCAACAGGTACTATTGGAGTTGCCGATGGTGGTATTCTTAGACACCATTGGACTGTCCATTTCATTTGTTGTTGTTGAATAAGTCCAGGAATCATTTCTAATTTTATTATTTGAATGAAGTCCTTGAGTACTGTATATGGGCAATTCAACATTCTAGTAAACCCAAGTAATGTATTTGGTTTACAAGGTGGTATTGCTACTTTACTTTCAAAAAACTTTTCTAAAATATTTAATTCTTCAACATTCCATGGATCTTTTTGTTCTGGAATACATGATATTTTTAAATGCAATGACTGGAAATGTTGCATGTTAATAAAAGCTCGACATTGCAATGTTTCAACTTTGAAATTTACAACACCAGGCTCAGAAGAACTCAAAGCAATCAGATTTTCTTCAGTTTGAACAAATCTTTGTAGATTTCTTCTCATATAAACACAACCTAAGAATCTTTCTAAAGGACACTGTTTGGGAGCAGGAAGCCCCTGTGGATGTATAGTTGGTGTGCATAATGCGTTCAATGCTTCATGAGTAATAATGGTAGGAACTGCTCCAGCCCAAGACTTTTGAGGAAGCACTCTAGATGTATGGCCATATCCACTCTTATGATCAGGGCTTTGTAAAGAATGTCCTGCAGGTGATTGTCCCTGAGCTCTAGCTGGAGACAGACGAGGTAACCCGGGAGAACCGGGCCAATTTGATGCAGCAGGTGATGTCATGCTTTGAGATTGAAATGGACTCACTTCTGGTGGATGTGTACTAGAATTCAATCCAAATCCTGAACCTGGTCCTGGTGACGAGTTTGGTAACATTCCTGCTGGACTAGGCACATGCAAAGGGTTGGAAGGAGAACTAGCTAACAAACTTGAACCAGGTGAAGGGTGTGGTAACATTGAAGGGGAAGGGTTAATAGCTGATGGCGGAGATGACAAGTTAAATGATGTCACTGGGCTATTATTAAATTGCTGTTGTGAATTTTGAGACATGCTTCCTACTCCAACTGCAGGATGTGGACTTGCTGGTGTGTGTGGATTACTTCCTGGCGTTGTATTACCAGTAGAATGAAACCGTAAACCTTGGGCAGGTGACTGAGGACCTCTATGTGAAGAACTCAAGAAATTACCTTCCACATTATCCATAGTGATTGGAGAAGGAGGGTTATCATCTTCAGACTGTGATCGTCGTCTAAACACATTTGTCTCATCTACATACTTAGATAAAAATGCTTTTAATCCTGGTGTTGGTGTATACTCAGATATAACAGATGTTCTATCATATCTACTATAAGCTCCATCTCTAATACTTACTAAATTTCCCCACCGTAATGTAATTTCTAAGCAATACTGTCCTTCATATATAACTTTTAATAAATTCGTTGAATTAGCGACTACACCAAATGTTATCACTGGTACTTGTGGTCTGACTTGTAGAACACAAAGTTGTGGTATAGATGGTAACTTACAAATAGCAGTAAGAGGATTTAGTGTGTCAAGCATTTCATGTATAAGCAACGATAGCTTTTTATTGTTGTTCAAATAACCTTCAAACTGTTCTTTAATTAAGTTGTGAGGATTAATACTGCTATTAAGTGAGCCAAATACTATATTAAACTTACAGTTTGTTGAATTCCATTGAATAGTTGCTGTAGAACGTCTATGTGTACCATAACCTATAACGAGTTTTAAATAATTATAACTCTTTATACTAATCATTGATGCTAAGTTATTCTTTTCAGATTGTAAGTAAGGTGATAAGTCTTCCACTAAAAAATATAAATGTACAATCTGAGCCCAATCGTTTAAAATTGTCTCAACTGTTTTTGACATGTTTTCAGCAACACTGACATCATAATTAATGTAAACTGGTCGTCTAGCTCCTTGTTCTCGACTATGTCTACTAGGTAAGGAACTTCCATAAAACACATATTCAGTTGTCCAACATCGAGTTGTACCTTTACCATACACACGAATAGATATGGACAAAACTCGCTTGCATAACGATATCCATTTGGGATTTGTCGCTTCAATACCAGAAGGAGGTGGTAATGATAAAATTTTTAAAACAAAAGTTGTAGCATTTGCTTCAACTTGAACACCTTGATTACTGATGCCACATTTTGTTAATTCTTGAGCTAGTACAGTAAATGGCAGTCTTTCATCACATAAGGCTACAATATGCGCAAGTTCAGGTATAAAATAAGCTGGATGTTTAAGTAATTTTCTTGGTTTATCTTGGCGCACAATAACTCTTTTACGACTATTTGAATCCATTTTTTCTTGCTCTTCTTCAATAACAGCTGTAAATGGGCCATGTGTAGCTACAAATTTTTCAATTGTTAATAGTGTCATAACCTTTAGGTACATTTTTGGTATGTCTACCTCAATAGATTCATCATTAGGATTATCTTCAATTGATGATTTTTTCACATTAGCTAGATAAAACTTATACTCAATTCTACAAGGGGATTTTTCATTTTCAGCAAACTCAACAATCAATATCATATTTGAAATTTTATGCAGTTTTATATACATCCGATGGCGACTTATTTTTGACATGGGATGATCCGCATGATGTAATAATGGTAATCTTTCATAAGCCGTTCCAGGAAGATGTTGCAAAGTTGTTTCACACCGACGTTGAGTAATCCAAAATCTTAAATCACTTATAAGTAAAGGTACTTTACTATGCTCATTATTCAGTGCTTGTTGTAATACAACCATGCTTGGAGGACTAAACTCAGGAACATGACATTGAAGCATACCAGTATGTGTGTCAACTGTTATCAATAACTGTTCGGCACGTAAACAAGGATTAAGTATTGCGACTGATAAAATTGACGGTGAACCTTGCAAAGTACATTCAACGTCTTTTAACAAATTCTCTAATTCTACTTTAAGTTCAGAGAGACGGATTTTTGTACGTACATGAATTGTATGCACTAATAGTCTTTCCATTGATAATGAATCCGTACCAATTGATTTTTCTGTTATCTCTGCATCCTTTGTACCAAGAGATGGAGAATGTAAAATACCTAATGGCTTATTAGGCTCTTTATCATCTACATAGATTGTCAATGAATATCCAAATTGTTCAGATACACTACGTGAAAGTTCTCTCCAATAAGAAACTACTAGACACTTGCCAGCTGTATACTCTGTTATATGTATATGCCCTTCGAGTCTATCTTTATACAAAGCTCTGGTTTGTGAAAATAGTACTTCTAACTGCAAAGATTGGCAAAAATAGTGTAATACCATATATACTTGAGTCAATGGTTCACCTCCTGTACTACAACATTCCAATAATCTTGCTTGAACAACTTGGTGAATATATTGCACCTGCCGTGGATGTACCAAAGGTTTTCCTTCTCCAGTTTCTTTATCTTCAACCAATATCTCAATGTCTAATAATCTCCATGGTATATTCGGGTTGTCTCCCATCAATGTTAAGGAAACTTGAAACTCATTTTCCACTCGAAATGTTACTCGGCCATTTGCTACTTTCTTACAACTCATTTCATTAATTAAATTACTGCAAACCATTCGGTGTTGAATAACTCTATTAAGTTGGAGCAATGTCTCACGTTTTTCAGCAGGTGTGATTTTATCTGGGGGAACAATACGTTCACGAATACAAGCTGGTAACCGTGAAAAAGTGCCTGTAGTTAGAACTTCAACTGCTGATGGTATATGAAAATTGGGCAAACGAGCAGAAACAACAGTTTCACGAGCAACTCGAGATAACATATCAGCAGTATCTATAAACAACAATGACTGCTTATCAAGAAATCCCATTATTTGAGTCGATTTATCTACTTTTGAAGCACTATTAGCCCATTTTACTAGGGCTAATAACCGTACAAATAGCTGACGTGTTCGATTTGAAAATTTATAAATTTCAATTTTACGTTCCATATCAGGTTTACGAGGTAACAATTCAGCGAGAACAGTAAGCTCATGATAAGTACGCTGCACAATAAAGTCAATCAGAACAGATAAAGAAAGAGATCCATCTGGAGGCAATCCATTACTCATATTGGGCTGATTGCCTTCCAAAGGTGTTGGAGGCATGGTAGACTCAAATAGTTTTAATTATAAATTATCTGAAAAATAAAACCTTTGAATTAAACATATGAAATATTTAATTAATACAGAAATAAATTATGACTATTTGGTATTTCCAAAACATATGTTACATTCTCAATAACCAAAGCTTAGTGTTTATCAAAAGTCGGCCCAAGATATTTAATTTTAGTCTCAGTAGGGATGATATAATTGTTTATTAAAAGTGGAGAACAAATTTGTGCTATGGGTTGATAAGTAATGTGATATATAAAAAAATATATATATTATTAAATAATTTAAATAACTTGATGTTGTACCTGTAAAAACAGTTATTCTAGTTGGTTCATTTAAACTGTGAATCTTATGATATCCCAAAGCAAATTTTGACTTTTTTTTGTAACACACAATTGTGAAATATTTTACACCTGAAAGCAACTTAATATTAATAATTATAATTTTGAATACAAAATCATCAAAATGATTTAAATGTTTTTATTGCACTACGATATTTAGATATTTATAGATACCTAACCTATTCACTAAATAAAATGAATTTAAATGTACTTTTAATGATATAGAATTCTTAGATTCTAGATAACAGTTTGTTTATTTTAATTACAATTTAATATGATAAAAACATATTTACCAAATTGAACATACTATAAAAAAAAAATTTAAAAAAACGTGTAGATAGACATAAAGATTTCAAATAAATCGACAAATTAAGGTTTTAGTAATCAGTAATCTTGAAAATATAAAATTTATACAAATAGAAATAAGTATTATTATCGACAAATTTATAATTCTTGTTGAAATTCCAACATTGTCATCAGAAAATTAAATTATAACAATTGTCAATTAATTAAAACAATGACTAAATAATTGAATTAAAATTAGCAGTTATAAAAAAAACTCTAGATTACTAAGATTATCAGATTGAGATTCCACTGTATATGATTAAATACAATGAATTGTATATTGTCTATAAACAAAAGCATACCATTAATGACATACATTTTTTTTAACAAAAATAGACAGACAGAATTTATTAATAATTACCTTTCTACCCAAAGTTCAATAAATATAATAAATTATGTTTTTATTCGTGAAACAAAAAAATCACTTATTTAATGGTTTACATATTTTAATTCTAATAAAATTATGAATTTTGTTTTGATTTTTTTTCAATTTTCACAATAGCTCATTCTAAAAAAAATATCAGGTATTTTAAAACTATAGACAGGAGCACTGAACTAAATATCAATATTCAATATGGAAATCAATTAATTATAATACGACCAACTTACTCGATGTGAACAGGTTAGGTTTTTAAAAAGTTGGTATCAAAGGATTTGAGGAACGATCTAAACGATACACAACAATACAACATTATGATATTAAAATAACGTTGGCTGGGTATTCCCAAACAGATACTTACGATTTATTATATTACGCTTACTGGTTTGGATTGTATTAGTTCTAGGCTACTACGTTAACTGACCGGCTGTTGGCATTAGAATTGTGAACACGTATTAAATAGTTACGTTAAAAACTTGAGCTTAAAGATAATGACCAATTTAAACTTAATCGTTGACAAGGAACTCAAAAGGCGGTATAGTGGTGTACTATAATGCCGCGAAGACCATAGCCACTAACGAACATATAAGTGACATCAGACATCCTGACATTCACTATTTCGCTCCGCAGTTCAATTTAATATCACGACGCGACACTCGACGGTAGATAGTAAACAAAATATTATGCATTTACGGCACTGGTAAGTGGTAACTCTGGTATATGATGTGGTAACCAGTTGTGCGATACGACATTCGCCACAATTTGCGTTGATTTGATCACCTACCAGTTACATCGAACCCGCCGTTTTGAAATTGTCTGTTCGTCCACCGTTTCCACGTCTGTTGTAAGAATTGAATATCACACTCTTCATCGTTAAACAGTCATCCAACGACTAATAAATACAAAACGGTTTCGTTGGATGCTAGATCATCACCATTACGCCGTTCCAAAAGACTTTGTAAATTCAGACCATAGTAAATTACATATATATATATATATATATAAATGTAATTTATATTTAATACTTTAATAATAATCGGTTCGATTATTTGGCACAGTAAAAATGGAAAAAAAAATTACAACCCACTAATACCCTATATAATATTCGATTGTACTCGCGCATAAATACATAGTCAATATTAATATTTGATACTTTGTAATATTTTTTTATTGAGAATGGATTATACACAGATTTTAGATCTGTGATGTAAATCGCGCGTATAATTATAGTTCTAACTTCTGATGTTCTGTTATTTGAATATCAATATCAATGCACTTTACGTCACCTAAGGTTAACAACCGCGAAGAATAATTTAACCTCAGACATAATCTATATATTGATTGTTGGCTATATTATGTAGTACGTACTTACCCGTACATGAATAATTTGCCATATCATTATTTCTCGAGAACCTATATTATTATTATAAAATATAAATTGTTTATTAATTACGAGTTCATAACAACACCCCCGGCCACAAGCGGAGATAAGATTAGTACGAGTTTCCTGTTGGAAGTTTTATCTATATTTTGTATCTGTAGCTTATACCTACAAGGCTGCAACCTAGTCTGTTAATTATTACACATTGTAAATATTTGATTATTAATTATTTTATTAGAGCAATGTCTATGTGTTTTTATATTCATAAAAGTAATGAACTATGCCTACATAGTTAACTCTGAAAAAAGTGATAAATTTATATTTACCATTTTACCAATCATGTATGCTATTAAAAAGGTACAGGAATTTATTGATTAAACGTATTTGAAATTTGATTTATTTAAATTTTTAGTTATATTTGTATAATCTATAAAGATGCATTTAAGGTTGAGTATACTGTAAAATATTATTATTTGTGTAAATATTTATGTTCAGACAATTGTATTATAAAAGATTTAATATTTATGTATTATTTTTTATTTACAGTGTGAGAAATTTCCATAATGGGCCAACAAAACGTATATCCAAACTATTGATAGCTAATCGAGGAGAAATAGCGTGTCGTATCATTAAAACAGCACGCCGTTTGCAAATCGAAACTGTTGCTGTTTACAGTGATGTTGACAAAAATTCTATGCATGTGGCTATGGTATAAAAATTAATTTGTTTTATACTTTTATTTAGTAATACAATTATTATACATTACTTAATGTGCCTAAAAATGTGTTTTAAAGGCCGATCAAGCAGTATATGTTGGTCCAGCTCAAAGCGCACACAGTTACTTGCTTAAAGACCGTATTGTCAACGCTGCAGTCAAAACCAATAGCCAAGCTATACATCCCGGCTATGGTTTTCTATCAGAAAACGCATCATTTGCTCAATATTGCCAGAGTAACAACTTGATATTTATTGGTCCTCCGCCCAATGCAATTGAAAGTATGGGAATCAAAAGGTAAATGATTAAGTTTATTCAATTTTATATAATGTTATCAACTAAAAACAAATATTTTAAATAACGGTAGTAAATCAAAAGAAATAATGTCTGAAGCTGGTGTGCCAGTAGTTGAAGGATACCATGGCAAAGATCAAAATTCAGATTTTCTTCAACATCAAGCTAATAAAATCGGTTATCCTGTTATGATCAAAGCCATTAAAGGTGGAGGGGGTAAAGTAAGATTGAATTTTCAAATGTGTTTTATATATTTATATTTATTATTATTCATGAAACAAAATATAAATATTTTTATTCCATTAGGGAATGAAGATTGTTTTCAAAGAATCCGAATTTTTTGAAAATCTTATGTCAGCTAAAAGAGAATCGTTAAGTTCATTTGGTGATGATTCGGTCTTAATTGAAAAATTCATACAACAACCAAGACACGTTGAAGTACAAGTGTTTGCTGACCAGCACAAAAATTGTGTCTATTTGTTTGAACGAGACTGTAGTGTACAAAGACGACACCAAAAGGTCATGGAAGAAGCACCTGCTGTAAGATTCTTCAAATGATTCAGGCATTGCTTGATTAATAAATTTTGATTAATGTAATGATTTTTAGCCCAGATTAAGTGAAAATCTAAGACAACATCTTGGAGAAACTGCAGTCTGTGCGGCAAAAGCTGTTGGGTATGAAGGTGCTGGGACTGTGGAATTCATATTTGACAATGCAACCAATATGTTTTATTTTATGGAAATGAACACTAGATTACAAGTAGAACATCCTGTTACTGAAATGATCACTGGGGTGGATTTAGTAGAATGGCAAATTAAAGTACTATAAATTAATTCAGGTATGTAAACATAAGATAAAATAAACAGTGGTATTGCAGGTAGCCGAAGGCGAACAATTACCTTTAAAACAGAATGAAATCAAATTCCAAGGACACTCGGTTCAAGCACGTATTTATGCTGAAGATCCTTATAACAATTTTTTACCTGCTGCTGGAAATTTACAATATTTGGATTATCCTATTGTATCTGACAATGTGCGTGTAGAAACTGGTGTAAGGCAAGGTGATGATGTTTCTGTGCATTATGATCCTATGATTGCAAAATTGGTAGTATGGAGTGAAACTCGATCAGATGCATTTGCTAAGCTAAAAAACAACTTAGCAGCGTTTAATGTAAAAATTATTATTATTACTATTTTCTAAATTACCTAATATTTTAGTATAATAAGTGATGACTGTAGATTGCAGGTTTGGCGACAAATGTTCAATTTTTAATGTCACTGTGCGCACATCCTGAACTTTTAAAAGGTAATGTTCATACAGGATTTATAGAACAGCATAAAGATGTTCTTCTATCAAAAAATCTACCTAATCCTGAACTGATTTCTCAGGTAAATGTTATTTAGACTTTATCAGGTTTTAATTATATTAGGATGTTTTGGATTATTACTTATTATAAATAGCTTATTTTGTTTATTGTTGTAGGCAGTTATTGCTTTAATATTGTATGAAGAAAATAACACTATTAGTGCAAATATTAGTACCAAAGATCCATATTCACCTTTTGCTACTCAAACTGGTTTTCGTGTGAATCACAATTATGTACAAAAAATTAAACTCAAACACAACCTTTGTGGAGGTAAAATATAATATACAAAAATCAATTTAATAATTATTATACTTAATTATTATTATTATTATTATTTAATTGGTTTTGTTTTCAGAACTGTACGATATCAGAATTGAATACTGTAAAGTAGGATCTAGTGACAGTAGATTTAATATATGTTTTAAAAATAGAGATACTGAAATTGAATCAAATGTTAATGGTAGTTTAGATACATCATCGCCCACTAAATTCCATCTAACATGTATAGTAGATGGCACATTGTATAAATCCAATATTGCATTTATAGAAAACTCTGTGCATTTATTTGATAAGGTATCATTGTCAGCATTTATTTTAAAAACCATAGGATGGGTATAGAAGTTATAATTTTTTGTTTTATGTATAGAGTGGAAAAAATGAATTTACGGTTATTTTGCCTTTTGATGAAAAAACAATTGATAGTAATGAACAGGACACAGAGAGCAATGAAACAATTTTATCTCCAACCCAATCAACAGTGGAAAGAGTAAATGTGAGTCTTGGTGATAATGTTTATATTGGTGATCCAATAGTGGTTTTAACAGCCATGAAAATGGAAGTAAGTAAAACATGCTTTAGAATCTACAGTGGTTCCCAACCTTTTTATATCCACGTACCACTTACACATTTTAAAATTTTTCATGTACCACTTGACTCAATAACATTTTTGTTCACACTTATTAATAAATATAATATATCAATTTTTTTTTTTTCGTTAATCAAAAAATGTTTCTAGATACTAGTGTACTACTTTCGAGCTATCTGTGTATCATAGATTGGGAACTGCAGTTTTAGATAAAGTATATTTTTGTGTAATTTTTAATTTATCAACATTATTTCAGTATGTAGTTAAAACACAAATTGAAGGAAAAATAGAAAAAATCCTATGTAAAGAAGGTGACAGTGTCAGAAAAGGAGAACTATTGGTAAAAATTACCCCTATAAATTGATTTGAAGTACAAACAATTATTATACATTTTTATATAAAATAAAATATTTAATTTTTAAATTATTCACATTATTGACTTAGCACCATCCATAGACATATCATACATACATTAAACTATGTATTTATGACAATTGACAATAACACTGTTAATAAATTTTTGTGCAAGGGATGTACAAAAATAAATTAAATATATTATTAAATTTATCTAATTACATTGGTAGTTGATTGAAACATAATTTCAACATGGGCATCTGCAGACAAATGCATTTGGTATCAATCTTTATAAAAAAAAATAAAAAATGTCTTATGCCTATAAATAGCTCAAAAAAAGTGGAAATATTTTGAAAATTTAATAATGTATAGAAAATGCTAATACAAACATTGGATTAAAATTTCAAGTATCAATGTTTATTTGTATCGGTTTTTATCTACGCTTTTGAAAACTACTGGGAATTTTAATTTTGACCTCTTAAAAGAAACCATTAGATTCATTTTCTTACCAAAAAAGATTTTGATCAAAGGAATAGAAACATTTTCAAAAATGACCTCTCGAATGCATCAACAAGATATTCCTTCGCACCAGAAAAGTTATTGAAGTTGAAAATTGAAGCATTTTTTAACAACTTATCATATACATAGATATTAAAAAAAAAAAATCATTGTACAAACAATACATTCATCGCTCCATTTAAAATCTAAAATCATGATGTTGATGTAAATATAATGCATAATTATGTTTTAGCTTCAATGCAGAATGCATTTTGTATGCAATACACAATAAAGCAAGTTCTGCAAAAGAGAAAAAAATATATAATATGTATCTAAACAATAAAAATTGTACCATGATTGTCTAGTGTCTACTATAGTGGTTAAATGTAGTTTATAGTTTATACTTTTACCATAGATTATTTTGGATTTATATAATCTGTGATACAATCTTGTGGGTTATTCCCCATTTTTATATAAGTTTAGAAAATATAGCAGTCAAGGATAAAAGGGCATAAGCACCAAATATTGATGAACCGTATCATATTGCCCAAAACATTTCATTATGATGGCGTTTATCCCCTAAAATTGTCATTTGAACCTCATATTTAAAATCATCTTAACAAAGTGTCGTATATACCCTATATTTTAAAATTCAATATCAATACAATAATCGCAAAATAGTAACACTGTTACCAATAGATAGAGCTTGTCTTCCATTATCTAGCCATAGATAATATGTCGCTTATCCCCTTTTATCGTATAGCAATCGATATACCAAGTGAATAGGAATGTAGTTAATACTTTGAAAATAAAACTTGAAAATTGAATACAAGGTTCCTCATAAAATGTTTTACTAGCAGTTTAAAATTATTTAAAATACATATGCATAACTTTTTTCTATAAGCATTTAAAATTCAAATTTTGAAAAAAATTCATTAAAATATCGAACATTTGCTAACTGTTTTGTAGTTGAAAATGTATAGAATGTTCAATTTTTATAGATAAGGATTGAAAATTTAAAACAAGGTTTCTCGTAAATAGTAAATATAAAAATATTAAATTATTAGTAAATACTAATAAATCTAAAAAATATATTTATAAAATTTACATTGATTTTTATAGACATTTTTAGTTCAAATTTTGACGAAATTAAATATTTTAACAAAGAATAACAATTTTAATTATTTCGTTATGTTTTCAAAATATTTTTTGTTGGTACTTGAAACTTTTTAAGTATTTAATTATATTTTAAACATATAATGACATAGTTAAATGCAATCTATTTGGCAAAAATTAATTCAACCATAGTATATTTAATAAACTTAATAAATTTTAAAATAGTATACCATTTATTCCATCCAATTTTTTTTTTTCATTTACTTAATTTAAATAATTTTTTTTTTATATTTAAAATGCATTTGCATGCAGGCATCTGTCTTTTTCTTTTATTTTTAAACCTAAGATAAATTGATATCCCATTTAATTCTTTAGTTAGCTTTACTGTTGCGATCTCTTTATATATTCAATCCCTAGTGAAAATATAATTTTGTATAATTTTTTATGATTTAAGAGTCTGGAAATTATACCGCATTCTTATTCTCTTTTCTATACCTGTAAAATTTTTTTTGAATTTTTTTCTGCTTCTTAATTAAACAAAAAGATTATAGGTACATTGAAAAGAAATTGTTATGTTGTTTATCTTTAAAATTGATAATTTTATAGAGCAAAAAAAATTTTTAGTCAAAAATTATAAATTCAGGTTTGAAAGGGTTAATAAATATTTCAACCAGTTAACTAGTTTAATAAAAAATAATGGGTATTTAACACAATAACGCCACAGTCTATAACATACATTTGGCACAGACTATAGTTTTGACTGCAAGTAAATGGTTACAAATAAAAAAGATAAACACATGTTTTATTTAAATTTGTGTTAATTTCAAACGCTGCATTTATTAAACAATGATTGTTTTAGTATGTACTAATACAGTTATTATAATTATTTTATATATATATATACATGACAACAAAATCACATGAACAATATATAGAAGTTTATATTATTTTTATATTACATTTAATTATTATTATCTATTACTAATGAGTAATGAAACTTTAAAAACATCATAATATTTATATTTGTTTACATTCAAAAGTTATTGAGTTTTCACAACTGACTAGAAGATTGCATATGACTTAGAGTTATATGTTTTAAAATATAGAATACAATGTTCATAACAAATAATCACATTTAAACAAAATTAAATAATAGATACTATCAACAAAATAAATACAAGAAAAATGAAATGCTAAACAAAACCATAAATAATTTATCAAAAACACGAATCAGTCTTTAAAAACATGAAATGACACTGGTATGAGGTAAATAAAATGTAAAAAAATAAACAAAAATAGCCTAACACAATTCAACAATACACAAATATATACAGTGGTGTTATGCATTTATTAAAGGGTTGAGGAGGGTGTATAATTTCTTAGGTTAATTAAGTCTTAAATTTTATAGTTAAGCCTTTTGACAACATCTATTATATTTAATGTTTAAAAATAAAAATAAGAAAAGGGGTATATAGCACTTTTGAGTTGTTATCTTCACTATCCATATCATAAATACCTATACACATAAATAAACTACAGTAGGTATATAATATTAAAATATAAAAAAAAAATACTCTGGTGGTTATATCCCCATCATCACCCCTACCATAACTACGCCACTGTATATATACATTACCTAATTGATTTATAGCCAAAGATTCTTTTAACAGTGAACACTATATTTCAATCAATTATTGTATTTTTAAAAACGTCCAATATCCTGATGAAACGATTATGGTTGGGGTATCATTATACCTATATAAGAAATGATTGAGAACAATTTTATATTTTTATTCTAAGCCTTTTTTAATTTTATTTTTGTATTACATCTAAGTATTTTCATAAAACTATTAATAACCAACATTTAAAATAAATTCTCAAAATAAAATACAGTAAAAATTGTTCTCAATAATTTGTATTAAGGTTATGATACATCAATTTAAACTGTGTGAACACGTGTTTGAAAAAACAAAGAGCTGTTTTCCCTGTACTCCCAATATCTTAAACTGATCTGCGTAAGGCAGCCACCTGATCTCAATGTTATACTAACTATTATTATACCTACATATTACTTATTATGTAAGGAACTAACTGAAGTCTATTAACTGTTTATGTGCTCTACTAACTGGCTGAACAAAATTAAATCTATGACATAGACGTATATAAAATTGTCAACTGCAAAATGGCAGATTTTAATTATAATAAATTATGTTCTATGTAAACTGACAAAAAAAGTATGATTGGATTTTTTTTAAGATAATTGTGCTCCACTTAAACATTGGATATGTGATGGTGGTAATTGTTGGCTGCCAAAAAAATTAATGTTAATAAAATCACATGAATTTATATTATACACTTAAAAGTGACATTGCTAATTAAAATAATGGAATTAAGATTACTGGAGGCTTGGGGGCTTGACCACTGAAGTATCTAAAAAACTGAAAAGTATCAATATAAAACAAATAGTTTTCAGTATTTAAAATTTAAATCCTTTTTTGACATTTAATTTCTCTTATTCAAAAATTATAATGCTAAAAGTTAAACATAAAAACTATTGCTTCAACATTTCATATTAACATATATGCACTTTTAAGCCAATGATGCTCAACCTTTTTTTTTTCAACGAGCCAAAATAGTAAAAATGAGTATTTGTGGGAGCTATCTAAAAGAGAAAAAAAAAAGAAACCTAAATATATTAGATGGGCAAGGTATTGGCCCACCGAGTTTTAGGATTTCTAATGTTTGATTATACTTACTATACAATTTAATAATTAGACTAATTATATTTTTTACTAATGTTTGTACTAACTTCTCATTATCATAAAAAAATAAAATTACGGTCAAACACTCATAATTGACCTATATTTTGAGCAGCACACCAAAATTTCCTTATTAGCTCATTGGCCCAATCTGGACCTGATCTCAGAAAAAATTGTATTTTGTATAAATTTTATTTCAACTTAAAAATTGGACGTGGGTAACTTATAAGGAATTGGCATGTCATATGAGAGGTTGGGCATTGGAACATCACTGATCTCACATATCATAAAATTAAAAAAAGATAATCATTAAAAATTATATAAAACTTAAAATATCAAAGTCATTACTTATAAAATAGAACAGTTGCTCTTAAACTGTGGTACACATACCACTGAAGGTATTCATGAGGGTACATGGTAGTACACGAAAGGCAGTATAGTGAGTAGTGTGGAAAATTAAAAAAAAATAATATTTTTACTAATATTTGTAACAGATCTAATGTGATTTTATGTTTTATGTAAATAAATACTAAATATACTGTTAAAATTACCTAAATTATTATTTGTATACATTAAATTATGTATTGAAATTTTGAATATTTCTAATGTTAGTCATTAATGATATATGATGGGTCCATAATTTTCATTAGTACAAGGAAAAAAAATTTTAAAATCTCTGACATAGAAGTTATAACATTGTTTTATCCTACACAATACAAACATTAACAAAAATTATGTTCACTGTTAAATAAAAGAATCAACAATCAGGCGTGTACTAATGTACACCTATGTATTATGTATACCAGTATTATACAATGATAAACTAATAATATAAATCAAAATTTAATATTGTCAAATATTTGTCAACCCCCTGCTCAACATCAAACCAAGCCTGGTATGCTATATTCACTAGCACACCCTGGCCAGTTCGACACTATCAACTATACATATGTTATAATATCATATTATTATAGACTTGCTTACAATTGTTAATTTACTCGACTTTTTTTTGTGGTGCCTTATCATTAGAACTACTTACTTGGTTATCAATCAAGTCTTGTACTCCTATCCAAGAACTAAAACACTGATGTAACGTGATGATTACAAAAACAATTGTTAAAATCGGAGCTATTCGAAATAATGCAGTTTGGCAGAACAAAAACAAAATTATTGAAGCCACCAAACAAAGGTTGCTTAATTGTGGATAGAATTTCCTAGAACACAAACATATAATTTGTTATGCATAATACAATGATTTTTTTTTTTAATAATTACTCACAAATTGCGTTTAGGAATGTCCATCTGCCATATAATACCTGCACATGTATTTAATATTAACGAGGAAATCCATGATGGATCTGGATCTAAGTATTTGCTATGACTATAACAGTTATAAAAAATTAATTTCAAAGATAAATCAAAATAAATATGAAAAAATTACTGGTAATTTCGTGCCCATTCAATGCTGCACGGCAGATGACAACCACAAATTAGTAACCACAACAAAAACAGTGAAAAGTGCAGGTGGATAGATGTCAGCGATAAATTCAAACCAGGTTTTTCTCCTTTCATAAAATACTCTTTGAAAAATATCACCGGGTAATAAATCAACTGGTCAATGCAATCTTGTACCATTGTGCACAGCTATAACATCAAGTATTTATAGGACTTTAAACGATTTTTTTATATTTTTATCAATTTTAGAATTAAAAACTGTATTTTGTAGCATAGATTGAAATGAATAAAGTAAAGTTAATACGCTGGATATTGATGATAGAAAAATTATCTTGATATTACTAAATTTAACACAATAATAATATTAAAATTAAAATAAAGTACAGTTACAATGATATAAATTTAGTTAGTAGAATTAACTTACTAAGAAATAATAGAAAAATGCTGAAATAACAAGTCCAACAGTACCACAAGTATGGTAAGAAACTAAAATGGCAATCATTGAAACAGCTATTGGTAATTTTCCAAATCCATACAATATCCAATCAGATAATGTAGCACTTTTTCGCAACGTTTTCATTATAAAGCTGTAAAATAGTCAAAACATGAAATTAGTTATTAAAAAAAAATATATAATTTATATCTTGTATTTACTGGACAAACAGTTCGTTTATAGCTTTCCCCCAAAATAACATCATTATCCATAGTGCTACAGTAGCAAAATACATAAATGAATTGGTTATGCAATATAGCAATGACGAAAACACCATTGTCTTTAATGGATGCCCAAGCCAGTCTATACCACCAATCGGTTTATTGATATTAGGCCACTGGTTTTGCCTAGAAAAGAAACACCAGAATAACTTAAGAATACCAAATTATGAAAAATTATTAAATTAATGATCTTACATAGCAGTCAAAAAACAAATTGTAACAGCTAAAGCCTTAAAAACTCTGATTATAGATGGCAAGGAATTGTGATATATTGAGCAATCGTCTTTAGTTGAATTGGCCAACTGTGAAAATTGATTTGACAACACTAACAGTATTATGATTCCAATGTATGAAGGAAATGTCAATCCATATTTCAATCCTATCGTTCCAATTGTGTCCATAATAGATAGATCTAATCTAAAAGTTAACAATTTTTTATTACAACTGTTCACAGTTGGTTTTTATCACTTACTCAATACGATAGTTGCATGTTGGATCCAATATGAATTGCAAATATGGATTTTTTGTTGCATTTGATAAAGGAATGTTTTCTAGAGATATTCTCAGTGGTTCCACATAACTGTCACTGAAATTAGATATAAAACCATCAATGCCACAATGTAAAACTTAACAAGAAATTGTATGGTAAGAACTAGCTTACCTAGAGATACCATGCAAAACGCCTTGTGTCCATGGTACGATAAATTTAGAAACAGCGTGATGATGTTTTTTTGAGCATTTGATGGGTACCATATGCACATTATAAACACAATGCATGCATATACTAGCTGACCAACCATGCAGAATAGTTTTATACTGTATCGTCTCATAAACATTGACTTTCCACAACAGGTGTCTATCGAACATTCCATACCAAAATCGCCACGACATTTGATTAGTTCTGTCACTAGCTTCATACAAGTCAATATTCAAAGCAGTCTAGAAAGAAGTGTTATTAATTTATTTATTATTAAATGCAAGGTTTAAATTTTATAACATTTGCTAATTATTATAGAATACAGATAAAAATAGCAGAGCGAGCTATAAATTTATTTTGTGCACCAGAGACTACAAATATGAAATTTTATATTGCTATTTTTTGCATATTTAAAGTATTTTAGATTTTTAGTGATTTTTTTCAAGTTTTGGTGCTATATTTTGCTATTGTGCACAATATCAAGATTTATTTTGTATTTTTATAAATCTCTTTTATATTGAATGAAAAATAGTAGAAAAAATTTGTCATTTATGTGAATCCATAAGGAAAATACCCACATTTTCCTTTCCTATTACAATATATTTTTAAGTAAGACGCCATATTAGCCCATTAAACAAAATACAATTATGACTTCTAATCGGTTGTACGCACCACAAATCAAGGTTTTTTTTAAATTTATGATACATTTTTTTTTTAATTATTTTTAACAGAAGAAAAAATTATTTTTCTATATTTTTCATAGAGCGTATTACAATGCTTATTTTAAGATTTTTTTAATATAACGCATATTTCAGTACTTTCAAGTGCTATAAAATCTGAACCTTAATTATATGATAATAGTTAAAAAAACTTACTGGTTTTTTAGTATTTTTTATTTTGAAAACTAAATTTGAATGACCCAATTTATATACATCAGTCAACTTTAAAGTAATATGTCTTCTTTTCATATGTTTCGAAACTGATATAGTACTATTAGAAGACCAGTTTGTACCAAATAAACTAAAATAATTTAGAATTTAGTATTTTTATTGGATTGTAGAAAATAAAGTAATTTGATTTAATACCATACCAGTGTTTTTTTGAATGATAATCAGGTTTGCATGATAACACCCAATCGTGGTATTCAATATTTACAGCTTCAGCTGTCATTTCATAATTAAAAGATTTTTCAAATAATGGGAGATGAATGACAATTGGCATTGCCGTTCCTTTGTCCAACAAAATCGATCTTTGAAGTTTATATGTTTCATTCCATTCAATCACGTTGGGTTCATTCAATTTTACAACAACAGGGTGTAAATTAGAATGAAACCATTTTCCATTACTTCTCTGTAAAATAAAAAATACAATTAATAGAATATCATTCATGTCACAGATGAGTAATGAGTAATGTAGATCAAATAGATTAAGTATTAGGTGAGTTACAATTATTGTTTATTTACATACTTTGTCAAAATGATATGAAGATACTTTTTTCCTCCATTCGTAAATTGTATCATCCGAGTCAGATTCTGCAGAGTCAAATAGCACTCTTACAATGGATTTAACCAATGATTTACACCACAATATACACTGATGGTCAGTAGAAGTCCAGACACCAGGTATAGCTAAGCTCTAGAGGTCAATTGGTTGTTTGAATTCAATAATCTTTTCAAGCCTAGATAAATTATTTATACAAAATAGAATACTTACTAATGCATTTATGTCTGCATGAGGAGTATATGTCAGACAAGGCCAAACCATTAAATCTCGATGCCCACCGCCAATGGATAATAGCGAAATATTTGACAAAAATAAAGACCTTGGTTTGTCTAATCCGTTCCCCCAAATTTTTTCTACTTGGTCATAATAGCTATCCATATAGTGATCGGCTAAAAACAAAGGTCTGTGAGGAGTAGCTAAAGTAATGATCAGTTCTACGAGATTAGTATCAAATAATGGGTCAATGAACAATCCTTTAGCTATAATGCCGCCCTGAAAAAAAAAAAATGATGTAGGTATTTTAGAGGTAGATCAAACTATTCGAAGTTCAAATCAAACTTTAGGTGTTCGGTTCAAGTTTGAAAGTCAAACCTAATTTTAAAAAAAATCGTACTCAATATTTTTATAATATATTATAGCACTTTGATGTTAAAAGGGTCGTCACAATGAATGAATATGACAAGCAGTTTTAGTATTCTACATGTGTGTAAGAAAAAGAGAGATTAATTACACAATTACGCATTCTCAAATTAACTACGTTTAATATAATAATTAATATTACCATAGAATGTCCAATAAGTATGATCGACGTAGGTTTGTAGTCATATTCATATGTTTTTATGATCGTATCGATGCACTGAGAAACAAATGCAGTTTGCTGTAATAAAACACCTCCAAAGACAGCAGAATATTCTTCGTTCAAGTCGACAGTAAAAAAATCAAATTTTATATTTGACTGAATATGGTACATCTTTCTAATATTAACCGAAGCAATGGACCGAACTATAATGAATAAAACATAAATAGTTCAATAAAAAAAAACTTGTTCAGAAACTACTTGTATACAAGCATATTAAGTATTATTATTATTATTACCTTGTCTGTACGATCCGCTGTGTCCGGGTATAAAAACGACTGGCGTACCATAAAACTTCATAGATTTTATTTTCTCCATTGTCTGGCCTTCGGTGTAAGCATACAAGTTATACTTTCCCCTGTTCATGGGCACAGAGATTTCCTGGAAATTGAAGAAAATTAATCGGGATACTAATTGGTGTCGTCGTCGTCATAACGGCGTGTGCCGTGTGCAAATAATAAACCGTTGTCACTCACGACGAAATGTGGATATTCGAACATGAACGTCATCTCGCAATTGTTGGCCGTCTTTTGGGTCAACGTCAACTGCTTGTAGACGCCTGTCGTGAAGACCAACAAAAGGATCGCGCTCACGTAGCTCATCGGACTGGGGACATTTATCCCGACGATATATTTCCAAACGTTCATCTCTCCGACACCGATTGTACGTCCGAGTAGCGTGTGCAAAGTGTTCAGTTCGGTGGCCGCCTAATGCGCTTCGAACACATAGAAACTGAAATACAAACTGTAACAGCAAATAATGAAGAGCATTGCGGACGAGTAGTGTTGGCCCTAATTTGTTTAAATTAAATAATTTCAATTCGTTTATACGGTAGACATCTGACGGACATTATCCGTTTTTAAATAATAATAAAACACTATATTTTATTTAACTGTTAACACAATAACACATCAGTGAAATGTGATAAGACGAATGATAGCTGTTGAGCTGCAGCCATTTCTAATTTCTATGATAATATCACGGAATAGATTAAAATAGAATTAAATTTTTTTTTTATTTCGTGTTCCTACGCGGAATATTATTATATTATTATTCCGAGTATTTAATCTATAAAATTCACGTTTTGGTCGAGCAGTTCATTATAGTTATAAACTCATAATTGACCACCCGTGATTATTCTCGACAATAAAACCGTATAGTCTTTTTTGTAGTTGATTTTTTTTAAAAGTTTCCAAATAGATATGTATACATCATTAAAATTTTGCATAAAACCAAGTTTATATATAAAGTGTTACGGTACTTTTTTGTCGATAAGCATAAATTTCTACCAGAGAAAAATTTATTTTGTGCCCGATTTACATCTTTCATAATACATGGCACGTGTTGCGATCATCGATTTCGGCAGAAATTTTGTTATGATCGAGTTGGCGGGTGTACGGATGGATAAAATATATTTTGATCTTTTCATTAAAACCGTTCACCACTCCACGCCACTGGCATGAAGCAAGCCCTTTTTCGATCCCACCCCTAATCGCTCCTTTGTTATTGACTTCCAAATTTCGAGATTAGACTTGCAAATTCTAGCTAATCGCTTGCAAGATACCGACGCCGTGCTGAACTTTATACAAAAAAAGTGTATAAAGGGCCAATTTCGCGGACGTCGGTTTTTAAGTTGTTTCAATTTTCAATCGGCCATCGAAAACATAACTTTGGGCGCAGTAATGTAAAAAACCGTTTTTTCTAAAGCGTTTGTTTCGCCAATTTGCACCGGGTACATCATGAACACCCGCCCAATAAATAATGCGGCTCAAGGTACGGTTTCCCACGTGCGACTGGCCGCACACGGCTGAAAGCAACGACCTAGTCGCAACTACTGATCTATATTTAAACAGCGAACGTGGTTACCAAAATAAGGCTAGATTCACATGGACGCGCGTTAGCTCGCCACAAAACGCGCGTTCGTCGTTCAGATGGCTGCGTGTCACACGCGTTGTACGGGAATGTTCTGGTCAAAAAGTTTATTGAAAAACGATTTTAGTACAGACCAGACTGTCATCGAAAATGGACGTGATAGATGCTGTGTGTTTGTGGGCCGTCCACCGAAGGATGAGAAGACGGAGACAAATGAGGGAAAGAAAATATTGGGTTCATCCTATTTTAAAAACAAGACTTTCTGATAGTCTTTATGTCACTTTATATCCTAAACTTAGAGAGCACGATGAAAAATTTTTCAATTATTTTAGAACGTCCATTAAATCATTCGATGGCCTATTGGAGATAATTATAGACTCTATAGAAGCTGATGAAAATTCGTTTATTAACTTTTCTATCTCGATTTCCATATTTAAATCGATCGTTCACGTCGATACGCACGTGTCAACTGAATGGTCTGATAATGAAACATGGAATTTCAATCCGCGGTGTCACGCGCGTGTTCGCGCGGAAATAGATTCTTGGCATCGTTATCGCGGCTGACGCGCGTGTCTCTGCGTGTACGCGGGTGACCGCGCGCTATGTGAATGATGAATAGGAAATCCGTATACCTAAATACGCGCGAAAAACTGACGCGCGTCCATGTGAACCTAGCCTAATTACCAATGCGCGATCGGCGCGTGCGTGTCGAAAATAGTCGTTGCGACTTGCGATTATAGGTGATCCGATAGCAGTGTTGTCGAAGAATCGCATGCGTGTTTCGATCAATAGTTGATTATTTAAGTAATTTAACTAGTGATGGGAATAATCGAATGATTAGTAAACTAAATAAAAATAATCGAGTATTCGAATGATTCGTGATACACATTGCTTGAACTGGTTATATAAATAATTAAATGATAATCTACAGGTGTTAAATGTATTTTCAATCCAAATATTTAAACGTATTGTACCGAATAACGATTAGAGTGGCAATTACCGATACCGGAAATTAAATATTTAAATTAATGATTAAAATAAATAATAATACAATACATGGACAGTCGCATTTTTCATTTAGTACCCAATGACTTAAATCTAAATATAACAACAAAGGAAAATAACCATTACAATTCATTAGAAACGGGTGTAGTATACGGGTAGGGAAAGTAAAATTGAGATAAGAAAAGCATTCGATTATTTTTACTACTAATTTTGATCATTTGAATAATTTTATTCGATTATTTTATTATTCGAATGATTTTTAAAGTAATCGAAATGATTCGATTATTCAAATAATCGAAATAATTCGATTATTTTATTATTCGAATGATTTTTAAAGTAATCGAAATGATTCGATTATTCAAATAATCGAAATGATTCGATTATTCAAATAATCGAATGATTCAATTATTCCCATTACTAAATTTAACTATAAAGTACATTAAAATTTAAATATTTTAATAAATGTAATTCAACTGCCTATTTTAATTAATTATGAATAATGAATGAAATACAATATTTAAAAATAAATAAATATATTTACCTTAAAGTAACTGCTAATTTTTCGTCAGGTTGAATTGGTTTTTTAACTCGTTTAGATGGTGGTAATTGTATATCATCCTTTATCAAAGATAGAATGAACATAAACTGGTCATAATTTATACGGAAACTGTATACAACAACGTTTGCTGTTATGTAAATGTCCATTTATTAGAATTTCAAAAAAACCTTCATCTTCTCGAGTCGTAAAAAAACTGTCTATTGATTTTCTTTTATTAATTTCTAACGAATTAATACATTTCATCTTCTTCTTCCTTCTCCTCTAATAGAAGACTAATTATTTTATTATTATTAATAATAATTTCCTCCATAGCAGTTCGTAAAATTTGTAAGGTACAGCAATAGTTAATAAAAGTTATAAACTAAACACGTCTGCACACCATTTTAGATTTGGAATAAAATGAACTATTATACACCCAGCTGCAATGTAAAGTCGCATTTAGGAAACCAGTCGGCAGGGTCTAGGACATTTCGCCGCGACCGATTCGCCGCGACCGTTTCGCCGCAGATCATTTCGCCGCAGACCGTTTCGCCGCTGTACCATTTCGCCGCGAAGGGCTAACCTCCCCACAAAATATCAATAAGACCAATTATGTACCCACCTATCATTTAATATAGGTATAACAAAAGATAACTAAACCGTCATCAATAGAACTTGTTCCGTCATTTGAATGTCCATATAGCAAAAATTAAAAAACTTAAATTTTAGATTCTGAGCGGAGGGTATTGATTTAACAATGAT